>JBBPBX010012997.1:32615-46981 GCA_038048925.1 Garcialebias charrua
TTCAAAACCAACAAAGTCCATGCTCAATAATCCAGATTTACAATCCAACAATTTTCAATCAGGTCATCTGGACAGTTTATTTTTTTCAGTTTTGTGTTGTGTGTTTCCTTGACTGATGAAGCCTTCTGGATGGAAGGTGAAATGTTTCAGCACAACAACAACAACAAAAAAGAAAAAAAAACTGTCCAGATGACTTGACTGAAAACTGTTGGATTATTGAGCATGGACTTTGTTGGTTTCCAGAGAAGATACATCCAACAGGCAGATCAAGGCAGCCAAGTAGCTGGAGGGCAAGACACAAGGAACAAGACCAAGGCGAGTCAAACTGGTTAGAAGTTTTTAATGTTCTGCTGTTATATTGAGTATTTACCTAAGCAAATTAGTGATTTATTCTTAATATTGTTGGTAAAGTTCAAACGGAGCAATAACCTGAAACAAAACAAGAAAGTTAATTCTCAATAGTCCAGGTATCAAATCCGCTCATTCTCAATCAGTTCATCTGGACAGTTTCTTTTTAGCAGAAACGTTTCACCCTCACTCCAGAGGGCTTCCTCAGTCAGAGTAGTCCAAAGCACACTGAAGTTAACCCACCAAGTAAGCAACAGCGACGAGGGACACGCCCCCAGAAACCATCTTGGCTACAGCAAACTGGTTGGTCCACATAAGTTGCTTACTTGGTGGGTTAACTTCAGTGTGCTTTGGACTACTCTGACTGAGGAAGCCCTCTGGAGTGAGGGTGAAACGTTTCTGCTAAAAAGAAACTGTCCAGATGAACTGATTGAGAATGAGCGGAACCTGAAACAAAGGTCCACCCTTTCTGTTTTGATTGGGTTGACCATCATTTTGTTTAGGCACTCTACGTCAGAGAAAGTTATTCTGATGTTCAGTTGTAGTCAGTCTTGGGGGGAAGCTTTTGAAGAAGAAAGATCAACCAATCGAAAATTATTCCAGAAGATGAGAAGATCCATGCAGAAAAGTGAGACCAGTTGTCCCAGACTTGTCTTCCCTCGAGCAGTTGAAATAGAACGTTACATTGGTAGGAGAAGCTGCTCATTCTCTCTGCTGGTGTCTGGAGCACGAGCTAAGAAACCACCCAGTCTAATTAAAATTCATTAAGATATCATCATTAATATGTTCATTAAATTTAAGCTCTTGAAAAATTATAACTTGACAAATTTCATCTAGCCAAAACACTTCCTGTTAGTTAACTGTCTAGATGATAATTTACTCTGCTTCTGAAACTCATAATTCACCACATTAAAGTTTAGAAGTTAAATTCCATAACCTCTTTTTGTCTTTTCAGTTTAAAGCCATTATTCATTCTTCAGCTGTTTTCATAATATTTAATGACTTATATTTATCAATATCAATAATAGATTTCACAAAATTGTACTTTGAATCCATGTGTTTTTATTATACATGACATCTGAATTTGAAAAGAACTCACTACACAGACATAAACTTAGAGACTGATTTTTTACATTTTTCTTGCCGGAAAACAAGTGGTTCCCCTTTCACAATAAATGTACTAATCAAGATTCAACGATTTAGAGGACCCCTTCCTCTGCAAGTGTTTTATAACTGTTGCTGAAAAATGAAATAGATGAATCAAGAGGCAGACAGAAAACTGATGGTCTGGATCAATCAACAAACAAAACACGGAACAAACAGGAAGTGAAACTAAAAGTTTATCAGAGCGTTATGGAATATTACAGAGAATACGACTGTCTTTAATTTAGCTTGTGTGTGTTTTTATTCCTGTCCTCCCACCAACTCTGCAGTTGTCTCTCCTGCTCCTCCTTTATGTTGAACCTCTCCACTCTCTCTCTTACATTCACTTGGTTCTTCGCCCCGTTTGACCCCTGAACCTCCGGGAACATCTCAGAGTGTTTTCCTGCACTTTTCTCCACATCACTTCTGAACCTTTCTTCTTGCTCCCTCACTTCTCTTCCTCTCTGTTTGTTGAATTCATCCATCACGGCTGCCATCTCTTTCTTGCCTTCTGTCCTTTCTTCCTCCCCCTTTCTCTTCCTCTCCTCCTCTCTCTTGCTCCTCTCGAGTCGTTCCGTGACTTTCTGGATCACTTCGTTGCACATTTCCTCTAATTTTCTCTCTAGCTCCAGCTTGTCTCTCTCTTTCTCCCTCTGAATCTGTCGTTTTGTCTCCTCATTTAGTTTCTGGGTATTTTTCTCCACAATATTTCTGATCCTGTCTTCTTGCTCTTTGACTTCTCGTTCTCTCTGTTGCTTGAATGTAGCCATCATGGCTTCCATCTCCCTTCGTCTTTCATCCTTGTCCTCGTCTCTCTCATTCTGCACTCGCTCTAAAATGTTCTGAATCGCTCTTTCATACATTCCCTTCATTTGTTTCTGTATTGCTTCCTTCTCTTTACGTATTTGCTCCTCTTTCTCCGTCAGGATGGACAGTTTTTCCTCATTTACCTTCTGAACCTCCTGAAACCTCCTGAAGGTCTGCTGCCTTCCATCATTTCTCTCAGCGCCTCTGAGTTCATCTTCTCTCAGTTCAATGCTTAACATCTCACTTTCCCTCATTATCTCCGCTTTTTGTTCCATCCGCTGTCTCTTCCCCTCTCCCCCTCTCGCAGTCAGGAAGTTTTCTGTCACTTCCCCCCACTCTTTTAGACTTTTTATCTCCTTCTCGTCATCCTCTTTGGGTCTTTCCTCTTCTTGCTCCATCAGGATGTGTAGCTTGTCCTCAATTGTCCCCTCAGCTCCCACAATGCTCGGATCTCCCTTCGTCAGGGAGGTTCCTGTGGACGAATAATTTAGTCTGAATCAGAAACTACATCGTCTTGCACGCAGGAGTTCAGCTTCAAAGACAACATGACTCAGAAGATGAAGGAGGCAGCGGAGAAGAGAAGGGACCTCAACATGTTACAATATTTACATTTCTATATTTACAGACATGGATAAACTTGATA
Organism: Garcialebias charrua; assembly: GCA_038048925.1. Taxonomy (NCBI): domain Eukaryota; kingdom Metazoa; phylum Chordata; class Actinopteri; order Cyprinodontiformes; family Rivulidae; genus Garcialebias; species Garcialebias charrua. Next base: position 35,557 of record JBBPBX010012997.1, read on the forward strand.
AACAGGATGGTGGACCAGAACACCTGGGAACAGGTGGACCATACCACCTGGGAACATGTCCACCAAAATATTTGTGAACAGATGGACCAGAAACATAGGAACAGGTGGACCAAAACATTTGGGAACAGATGGACAAAAACATTTGTGAACAGGTGGACCAGAACACCTGGAAACAGGTGGACCAAAACATCTGGGAACCGGTGGAACAGAACACCTGGCAACAGGTGGACCAGAACACCTGTGGACAGGTGGACCACAACACCTGTAAAACAGGTGGACTAAAACTCTTGTGACCAAGTGAACCAGAACACCTGTGGACAGGTGGACAATAAACCTGTGGAATAGGTGGACCAGAACCCCTGTGGAACAGGTGGACCAGAACACCTGTGGAACAGCTGGACCAGAACACCTGTGGAACAGCTGGACCAGAACACCTGTGCAATAGGTGGACCAGAACACCTGTGAAACAGGTGGACTAAAACTCTTGTGACCAAGTGAACCAGAACACCTGTGGACAGGTGGACAATACACCTGTGGAATAGGGGGACCAGAACCCCTGTGGAACAGGTGGACGAGAACACCTGTGGAACAGGTGGACCAGAACACCTGTGGAACAGCTGGACCAGAACACCTGTGCAATAGGTGGACCAGAACACCTGTGGACAGGTGGACCAGAACACCTGTGGAACAGCTGGATCAAATACCTGTGGATAAGTGGACCAGAAGAACTGTGGACAGCTGGACCAGAATACCTGTAGAACAGCTGGACCAGAACACCTGTGGAACAGGTGGACCAGAACACAGCTGGACCAGAATACCTATAGAACAGCTGGACCAAATACCTGTGGACAAGTGCACCAGAACACCTGTAGAACAGGTGGACCAGAACACCTAGAGAACAGGTGGACCAGAACACCTGTGGACAGCTGGACCAGAACACTTGTGGAGAGCTGGACCAGAACACCAGTAGAACAGCTGGACCAGAATACCTGTTGAACAGGTGGACCAAAACACACGTGGACAGTTTGACCAGAACACCTGTGGAACAGCTGGACCAGAATACCTGTTGAACAGGTGGACCAGAACACCTGTAGACAGCTGGACAAGAACACCTGTAGAACAGGTGGACCAGAACACCTGTGGAACAGCTGGACCTGAACACATGTGGAACATGTGGACCAGAACATGTGTGGAACAGGTGGACCAGAACACCTGTGGAACAGGTGGACCAGAACACCTATGGAACAGGTGAACTAGAACACCTGTAGAACAGGTGGACCAAATACCTGTGGACAGGTGGACCAGAACACCTGTAGAACAGGTGGACCAGAACACCTGTAGAACAGGTGGACCAGAACACCTGTGGACAGCTGGACCAGAACACCTGTGGAACAGGTGGACCAGAACACCTGTGGAACAGGTGGACCAGAACACCTGTGGACAGCTGGACCAGAACACCTGTGGAACAGGTGGACCAGAACACCTGTGGAACAGGTGGACAAAATACCTGTGGACAGGTGGACCAGAACACCTGTGGAACAGGTGAAATAGAACACATGTAGAACAGGTGGACCAAATATCTGTGGACAGGTGGACCAGAACACCTGTAGAATAGGTGGACCAGAACACCTGTGGAACAGGTGGACCAGAACACCTGTAGAACAGGTGAAATAGAACACATGTAGAACAGGTGGACCAAATATCTGTGGACAGGTGTACCAGAACACCTGTAGAATAGGTGGACCAGAACACCTGTGGAACAGGTGGACCAGAACACCTGTAGAACAGGTGAAATAGAACACATGTAGAACAGGTGGACCAAATATCTGTGGACAGGTGGACCAGAACACCTGTAGAATAGGTGGACCAGAACACCTGTGGAACAGGTGGACCAGAACACCTGTAGAACAGGTGAAATAGAACACATGTAGAACAGGTGGACCAAATATCTGTGGACAGGTGTACCAGAACACCTGTGGAACAGGTGGACCAGAACACCTGTAGAACAGGTGGACCAAATATCTGTGGACAGGTGGACCAGAACACCAGTGGAGAGGTGGACTAGAAAACCTGTGGAACAGGTGGACCAGAACACCTGTGGAGCAGGTGGACCAGAACACATGTGGAAATGGGGACTAGAACACCTGTCAAACAGGTGGACAGAATACCTGTGGACAGGTGGACCAGAACACCTGTGGAACAGATGGACCAGAACACCTGTGGAACAGGTGGACTAGAACACCTGTGGAACAGGTGGAACTGAACACCTGTAGAACAGGTGGGCCAGTACACCTGTGGAACAGGTGGACTAGAACACCTGTAGAACAGGTGGACAAAATACCTGTGGACAGGTGGACCAGAACAAATGTGGAACAGGTGGACCAGAACACCTGTGGAACAGGTGAACTAGAACACCTGTAGAACAGGTGGACCAAATACCTGTGGACAGGTGGACCAGAACACCTGTGGACTCGTGGACTAGAACACCTGTGGACAGTTGGACCAGAACACCTGTGGAATAGGTGGACTAGAACACCTGTGAACAGCTGGACCAGAACACCTGTGGACAGGTGGACTAGAACACCTGTAGAAGAGGTGAACAAGAACACCTGTGGACAGGTGGATTAGAACACCTGTGGACAGGTGGACTAAAACACCTGTAAAACAGGTGGACCAGAACACCTGTAGAACAGGTGGACCAGAACACCTGTGGACAGCTGGACCAGAACATTTGTGGACAGCTGGACCAGAACACCTGTAGAACTGCTGGACCTGAACACCTGTGGAACATGTGGACCAGAACATGTGTGGAACAGGTGGACCAGAACACCTGTGGAACAGGTGGACCAGAACACCTATGGAACAGGTGAACTAGAACACCTGTAGAACAGGTGGACCAAATACCTGTGGACAGGTGGACCAGAACACCTGTGGACACGTGGACTAGAACACCTGTGGACAGTTGGACCAGAACACCTGTGGAACAGGTGGACTAGAACACCTGTGGACAGCTGGACCAGAACACCTGTGGACAAGTGGACCAGAACACCTGTGCACAGCTGGACCAGAACACCTGTAGAACAGCTGGACCTGAACACCTGTGGAACATGTGGACCAGAACATGTGTGGACAGGTGGACCAGAACATGTGTGGACAGGTGGACCAGAACACCTATGGAACAGGTGAACTAGAACACCTGTAGAACAGGTGGACCAAATATCTGTGGACAGGTGGATCAGAACACCTGTAGAATAGATGGACCAGAGCACCTGTGCAGAGGTGGACTAGAAATCCTGTGGAACAGGTGGACTAGAACACTTGTGGAACAGGTAGACTAGAACACCTGTAGAACAGGTGGACAGAATACCTGTGGACAGGTGGACCAGAACACCTGTGGACAGCTGGACCAGAACACCTGTGGAACAGGTGTACCAGAACACCTGTGGAAGAGGTGGACTAGAACACCTGTGGAACAGGTGGAACTGAACACCTAGAACAGGTGGGCCAGTACACCTGTGGAACAGGTGGACTAGAACACCTGTAGAACAGGTGGACAAAATACCTGTGGACAGGTGGACTAGAACAAATGTGGAACAGGTGGACCAGAACACCTGTGGAACAGGTGAAATAGAACACCTGTAGAACAGGTGGACCAAATGTGGACAGGTGGACCAGAACACCTGTGGACACGTGTACTAGAACACCTGTGGACAGTTGGACCAGAACACCTGTTGGAACAGGTGGACTAGAACACCTGTGGACAGCTGGACCAGAACACCTGTGAACAGGTGGATTAGAACACCTGTAGAAGAGGTGAACAAGAACACCTGTGGACAGGTGGATTAGAACACCTGTGGACAGGTGGACTAAAACACCTGTAGAACAGGTGGACCAGAACACCTGTAGAACAGGTGGACCAGAACACCTGTGGACAGCTGGACCAGAACATTTGTGGACAGCTGGACCAGAACACCTGTAGAACAGCTGGACCTGAACACCTGTGGAACAGGTGGACCAGAACACCTATGGAACAGGTGAACTATAACACCTGTAGAACAGGTGGACCAAATATCTGTGGACAGGTGGACCAGAACACCTGTGGAATAGATGGACCAGAGCACCTGTGCAGAGGTGGACTAGAAATCCTGTGGAACAGGTGGACTAGAACACTTGTGGAACAGGTGGACTAGAACACCTGTAGAACAGGTGGACAGAATACCTGTGGACAGCTGGACCAGAACACCTGTGGACAGCTGGACCAGAACACCTGTGGAACAGGTGGAACAGAAAACCTGTGGAACAGGTGGACTAGTACACCTGTAGAACAGGTGGACTAGAACACCTGTGGAACAGGTGGACTAGAACACCTGTGGGACAGGTGGAACTGAATACCTGTAGAACAGGTGGACAGAATACCTGTGGACAGGTGGACCAGAACACCTGTGGAACAGGTGGACTAGAGCACCTCTAGAACAGGTGGACCAGAACACCTGTGGACAGGTGAACTAGAACACCTGTAGAACAGGTGGACCAAATACCTGTGGACAGGTGGACCAGAACACCTGTGGACAGCTGGACCAGAACACCTGTGGAACAGGTGGAACAGAAAACCTGTGGAACAGGTGGACTAGTACACCTGTAGAACAGGTGGACTAGAACACCTGTGGAACAGGTGGACTAGAACACCTGTGGGACAGGTGGAACTGAATACCTGTAGAACAGGTGGACAGAATACCTGTGGACAGGTGGACCAGAACACCTGTGGAACAGGTGGACTAGAGCACCTCTAGAACAGGTGGACTAGAACACCTGTGGAACAGGTGGACTAGAACACCTGTGGGACAGGTGGAACTGAATACCTGTAGAACAGGTGGACAGAATACCTGTGGACAAGTGGACCAGAACACCTGTGGAACAGGTGGACTAGAGCACCTCTAGAACAGGTGGACTAGAACACCTGTGGAACAGGTGGACCAGAACACCCGTGGAACAGGTGGACTAGAACACCTGTGGACAGGTGGACCAGAACACCTGTGGAACAGGTGGACCAGAACACCTGTGGAACAGGTGGACTAGAGCACCTGTAGAACAGGTGGACTAGAACACCTGTGGACAGGTGGACCAGAACACCTGTGGACAGCTGGACCAGAACACCTGTGGAACAGGTGGACCAGAACACCTGTGGAACAGGTGGAACTGAACACCTGTAGAACAGGTGGACTAGAACACCTGTGGACAGCTGGACCAGAACACCTGTGAACAGGAGGACTAGAACACTTGTGGACAGGTTGACCAGAACACCTGTGGACAGCTGGACCAGAACACCTGTGAACAGGGGGACCAGAACACTTGTGGACAGGTTGACCAGAACACCTGTGGACAGCTGGACCAGAACACCTGTGGACAGGTGGACTAGAACACCTGTGGACAGCTGGACCAGAACACATGTGGACAGGTGTAAAAGTCCCAGAAAAATTACAGAAATCACTTGGTTGCCTCAAGAACTTGTGCAACAACATACAGAGTTTGAGCACCATCATTTGTGTCACGGCCAGTTTCATTCGTTTGTTTTCTAAATAAATTCTGTTGAGCAAAAAATGAAATGACTGATTTTCACAAGTTTATTTTCAGTAATTATATTTCTTATTTCTTTTTTCAGCTTCATCTTATTCTATTCATTTTTGTTCAGTATTGAAAGAGAACTTTGAAGACAATTTAAACATCTAATACATTAATAATAATATAATAATAATAATATGTTATCACATAAATTGATTCTTAAAAATGGAACTTCAGACAGAAATACATTTGTGTTGTAAGATACTTAAAAATCTCCTGATGCATGCTCAATAATCCAGGTAGAAAAATCTAAAAAAGCTAAGTCTGGTCCTCTGGACATTCAAAAAAAAAACAAAACAAAGCAAAAAAAAAACTGTAGAAACGTTTCGTCTTTCGTCCGAAAGACTTCCTCAGTCTGAGAAGCTGTATTCAGCTCAGTCTTATAAATAGCACCCTCCCACAGTGGATCAACCAGTTGGCTGATGACAGCTGAAACCAGCTGCTCACATGAGCAAGGAGGACCATCAGCCTGACGATGGATCGTTAACACCCTGATGGTTGTTTGCTATTCACAGAGGGCTGAGTGATACTAGCAATAACAGCATTGTAAGTGGGGGACAGTTGAACCCGGAGGCCTCCACCTCTGTTTAATGATGGACGGTTTCTTTTCACAAAGATGGCCTCCTTTACTCCTCTCTCAAACCATCGTTCCTCTCTATCAAGGATGTGAACATCTTCATCCCTGAAAGAGTGACCGCTGGCCTGGAGATGAGTGTAGACTGCAGAGTCCTGACCTGATGATGTTGATCTTCTGTGCTGGGCCATCCTTTTGGCCAGTGGCTGTTTAGTTTCCCCGATATAAGACTGATCACAGCCCTCCTGACACTGAACAGCATACACAATATTACTCTGTTTGTGCCGGGGGACTGGATCTTTGGGATGAACCAGTCTTTGCCGTAATTTATTTACTTAAAAATCCAAGCATGCATTCTTTACCTTCATTTTGGAACTCCATCAGGTTTCCTCCTCCTGGGTGGATTTGGCCCCCACTGGTTCCGATGACCCACTGTTTTCCTGGAACTCCGCTGTAATTAAAAAAATACATAAACAAATGAAAAAATTTAACTTCTTAAAAAGTGAAATTCTTAGTCTTTTAGTTACCGGCACAGTTAATTTCGCAATCTTTTGGCTAAAGTTTAGCCTGGTTAAAACCAGACCCTTGTCCTTCACTTAGCTTTGTACTGGGGTATGGAGTTTCTCCATAGAGAACCGATTCTTGCTGGAGGCGTGGCCTCTGCTGAGGAACAAAACCATTGGATCTTAGAAAAATTTTGAACAGGGAAAGCATTCTGCTCCCTCCCCCTCAGAGCCATATATGGTCTGCTTCCCGTGCTCTGGTGAACTTGAGATCATCATCAGCTCCGCCTCCTGCTGCGCCTCCTCCACACGCCTCTCGCTGCGCTGCATATTCTGTGTTTATATGTTAATAAAACGTTCTAAAAAATAAAATAAAACCATGGAGCGCTGGTCCAGAAGACCAGAAAATCTGCAGGGACTCGGGCAGCAACGTAAAACCCTAGTTTAATTCTCTCGTGACAACTTGAGGCATTTCGTCATCATTGCACTCAGTGGAGGGAGAGGATGAGGAGGAGGAGGGAGGAGGGAGCGATCACTTGACTTTTGGCCAAAAAAACAAAAGAAAACTCCAGATAAGGGATTAAGAAGGGGAAATTAATACATTTGTGTCACATATAAAACAGCCCTGCATCGCTTTGCATCGCTTTGAATGAGAACATGCGAATGCTCGCTGGCTGCGCGCTGGGACAGGTGGGGGCGTGGGTTAGGGGCCAAAAACTCAGCCGCTTCTGTTCTCTGATTGGTCCGGTCAAAAATCTACCGGAGAAATCCTTGTCTATGGGAGAAGTCCCAGACGGAGCAGTGAAGGGAAATAGAATTGAGCGGAGCTGCGTAGGAAGGCGAGGGCCAGGCTAGCTAAAGTTTAGAGACAAACTTTTGTAAAGTTTAGTATATTTTTTCAGCATGTCATACTTGTCATGTATGTTCTCTTGCTGTTCTCTCAGGATGTTGGTCCTCCCTCTGTTCTTCTGCAGCGTCTGGACTTCATCTGTTAAATTCTTTAATTCTGTTTTACACTTCTTTTCTATCTCTCTCTCCATTGCTTCCATCCTTTTGCGTCTTTCCTCCTCCTGCTCCCTCTGACGGCGTTGTTTCTCCTGTTGGACGTCCCTCTCAGCCTCCTGGAACATCTCGATGCTGTAGTGGCTTCCTCCGTTCTTCTGAACGACGTTTCTGATCTTCTGCAGGAGCTTGACGACCTGCGGCTTCTTGTCCTTCAGTCTGTTGTTGAACACGTGGAACTGGTTGTTGCAGCTGGACACCAGGGCCTGCAGGTCTGGACTGTCAGCCAAGTACTCTTCAATAGTTTCATCTTCCAGAAGGTCTCCGTGAGTAAAGAGGACCATGCAGTATCTGTCTGCAGCCTCTCCAAAGACTTCTTGGATCCTTTTCACCATCTGCTTCTCTGCTTCAGTGAACCTGCTGAGTGAGACGACCACCAGGAAGACGTGGGGTCCAGGAGCAGAGAAAGAGATGCACGGGCTCAGATCTTTGGCTGTTTTAGCCGAACCAAAGCTTGTGTCGGTCAGACCCGGAGTGTCGATGACAGCAAGCCGTTGTCCGTCCACCATGGCAACTTCTTTAGCACAGTCCACAGTCAGAGACCTGGGACTGCACCTGGACTCAAAGCACTCTCGACCCAGAATGGTGTTCCCACAGGCGCTCTTCCCAATCCCAGACTTCCCCACCAGAACTATCCTCAGCTCATCATGTTGCTTCTGGAACGTTTCTGCAGGAAATAAACAAAGATGAAAGTCAGGGTGAGTGAGCGAGTGAATGTTTGTTTGTCTTGTTTGTCTCCATGTGTCCCTGTGATGGACTGAAGACCTGTCCAGGGTGTCCCCTGTCTCTTGCCCAGTGACTGACGGATATGGGCACCAGTGACCCCCACGACCCTGAAAGGAAGAAGTGGGTAAAGGTAATGGATGGATGGATGTATGTATGTATGGATGTATGGATGGTTGGATGAATGGATGAATGGATAGATGGATGGAGTTCAGCTGCAATGCAGGTCAAAGACAAGAGACGCTGCAGCTGTTTAACGAGCTGAAAAGGTGGGAGTTAATGCGGGAAAGAAGGAACGTCTGCAAGGAACCACAGAAACTGCATTTTCTGTTCAAATACAACAATGTGACCACAAGGAGCCGAAACTGAGATTATAAAGCAAAAAAATAAAAATAAAAAATAGCTTAACACTAGCTAAAATCTAAAACAAGCAGACATTACCTAACAGCTTAAAGCTGCATTACTTTAGCCAGATGTTAAGAAGCAAAATACTTGTTTAAAGTAGCAAAATGTTCCAAAAGCTAAGTAGAACTCTTTAGCTAAAAGCAGCAATAGAATAGATAAATGTGAAAAGAAGCAAAACACGGGTTGAAAGTAGCAGAAAAATCAGCTAAAAATACGAAATGTCTAGCAAAAAGTTCACAAGATTGTTTAAAAGTGAAATGTAGGTAAACACTGAACTCTAAAAGTAACAAAAGAGTAAATTGCCAAAGCTTCCATGTGAGTCTGCTTGTTGTGACCCCCTGTGAAGGAGGAAGCAGCCAAATACGAACTTACTTTACACGAGCTGAAAGCTAAAAGTTACAAAGCACAGTTAACATTTAGCCAAAAAAACAAACAAACAGCTGAACATCAGCTAAAAGCTAAAACATTAGCCGAAATTAATAGAAAACTAGCTAAAAGTAGCTAAAGATTGTTTAAAAGCTAAAAATAAAAAAAATTAAAAGCTAAAAGTAGCAAACTTCTAGCTAAAGGCAGGAAAATATTAAATGCTAAAAATAGCTAATGATCTTTTTATAGTGCCAGTTGAAGATGACTCTCAGCTACTACCACAAGTCTTTTTGAGCTCAGTTTATGTAAAACTAGCTGAATCATAGACATGATTCTGTTTTCTAAGATCAGTTAGCTGCGGCGGCCATCTTGAATTCAACAGACTCCAAGATGTTCATCCAATGATTCCTCTCTGAAACATTCACTGAAACTCATCCTGTGGCTGTTTAATTAAACTAAATTAAACTAATTAAAGTAACTAGCTGTCAGGGCAGCACACTAGCTCAACTGGTAGAGCAGCTGCCTCACAGCGAGAAGGTTGTCGGTTCAAATCCCGGTCTTGAGGCCTTTCTGGGGGGAGTTTGCATGTTCTCTCCATGCATGCATGGTTTTTCTTTGGGTGCTCCAGTTTCCTCCCACAGACCAAAAACTTGCATGTTAGACTGATTGGTAACTCTAAATTGTCCCTAGGTGAGAGAGAGGGAGAGTGAATGAGTGATTGTCTCGTTTGTCTCTGTGTCCCTGTGGACTGGAGACCTGTCCAGGGTGTCCCCCGCCCCTCACACAGTGTTTGCTGGACATGGCCACCAGCGACCCCCCATGACCCAAAATGGAAGTAGTGGGTAAAGATGATGGAAGGATGGATGGATGTATGGATAATTAGCTGTCATAGAGTCAAACAGACATGAGCAGAAACATTATCGCCCCCCGGTGTCACACTCTGTCACTTCACCATGACTTGGAATAAGCTCTGTGTTTCTAATAAAGATTTTTAATGAACTGAACTGACTCGGTCAAATAAACTGTTGAATTATTTAAACATAGTGTTAGTGAGAATAAAAACATAATTTAATTTAAAAACATTTAGTTCAGAAATCCAGCTCTGACGCCATAATGCTGACAGACAGTGTGACCAAATGAACACATGAGGACATGTTTGTACTCACCAACACGGGTCAACATGATTGGAGCTGGTGTTGTTCTGATCGGGTTGAGGAGATCTGTGGAGCCTGAAGAAACAGAAAATGTGAAGTGTCTCCTGCATCCTGCCTTTAATATAGCCCACAAACACACAAACCCACACACACACCCACACCACACGCATACTGCTTTCATTTTCTGTCAGAATGAAACTGAAACATTTTCTCTGCCTCTTTGAGTGAACTTTAAAACAATGGAAAACATCAGATATTACTCTGAAACAAACAAACTTTAAACCTGTTTGTACTTTAACTGTTTTAATCAAAGTTCTTTAGTTTTAGCAGGTCGCTTTCGTAAATGAGCCCATGAGGTTCAAAAGATTTACCTGACTAAATAAAGGTTGAATGAATGAAAAAAAGTGTTGATCTAGTTGTAAAGCATGCCATCTTATTTTTAATGTAACATTATTTCTAAGAATAAGATGATCAGTCGGAGTGGAAATAAATCAGTGAATAACTGAACAAAACTCTTTATATGTTAAATTAAATACAGTGCTGCTTAAAGTTTTATTCTCTTATAGTTTACATACAGTAAATCCTTTACAGACACATCTACTAACTCTTTACCACTCCCTAAATGACCAAACATTTAGTTATGTAATTTTGTAATAATGAGTAACGCCAGGTAACCACAGGTGTTAAAATGTTTAATTGCTTGATTTACTGGGTAAATACTTGGAACTTTAGGAACTACAAAACAAGTTACTCATGAGGACTTTAGAGACGGAAACTGCATCTTTTTGTTAATTTAGTATTTTCTCCCAGTGAAAACACTGATTGTTGTCCATGTGATGTCATGCAGCGCCCTTTAGTGTTCATTAAACAACATGATCCAGTATCTTTACCTGCTTTATTTGTTTTCAGGTCACAGGGGTCACAGTGGTGCCCATGTCCAGCAGTCAATGTGTGAGAGGCGGGGGACACCTGGACAGGTCTCCAGTCCATCACAGGGACACCTGGACAGGTCTTCAGTC
>JBBPBX010012998.1:7500-11360 GCA_038048925.1 Garcialebias charrua
CAACATGTCATACCAACTGTCAAGCACAGTACTGGAGGAGAAACGTTTTTTTTTTTTAAAGCCACAAGACTTGAAGATGCTGAAGTACTTGAGTTGACCGTTTACTCTTCTACATTATTTTGTTGCATGTATTGTGTTTCATGTCCTTCTCCTCAAAAATGCCCGCCTTCTTTAATTTTTTGGGCAAAACAAAAAAATACAACTAAAAATACAAATCGGTCTTTTGCACGTGACGTCACGGCTCGTGTCTTTTTGCACCTCCGGTCGCCATTTTGGGTGTATACCGGTTCATTTAAACAGAGGAAGTCCATGTTAAACACAGTGCGATACAGAACAATAACATCAGCAAAATGCAAACTAAATATGAAAATGAGCAGAAGCCTTATAGAGAGAAACTCATTTGACGAATTTGGTGCTCATTTTTATATTTAGTTTGCATTTTGCTGATGTTATTGTTCTGTATCGCACTGTGTTTAACATGGACTTCCTCTGTTTAAATGAACTGGTATACACCCAGAATGGCGACCGGAGGTGCTAAAAGTCACGTGTCGGCAAAAGACCGATTGGAAATATATGTACAGTAGTGTCAATCCTTTGAGATGCATTTAACACAAACTATGTAGTTGTGGCTAAAGACGAGTGATAGCAGTAGAAAAAAGTAGATACTTTTTGTTTAGGACTGATTTATTAGTAATGGCAACAGATAAAAAAGTTGTGTTTACTGCATGTCAAAGTGGTGATAAAGTGGCTCTAAAATTCTGGTACTGCGTTAGAATAGAACAATGGGGAGACCGGTCCTTTTCTGTTGCCGGCCCAAAAGCCTGGAACAACCTCCCCCTTGAGCTGCGTGCCACCTCTGATCTGACTCTGTTCAAAACCAGACTGAAGACCCACTTGTTCAAAAAAGTCAAATTCAAAGTCAAAGTCAACTTTATTGTCAGAACTGCAATATGTACAGGACATACACAGGACCGAAATTGCGTTTCTCTCAGTCCCTCGGTGCAACAGTAACCATCTAAACACTAAACACTAAAACATTTAATAAACATAAGCATAAAATAGTAAAAGTGTAACACTGTCCTGAGTTTTTTCATAATAGTATAAAAGTATGAAAATTTACACCAACACTGAAACACCAAACACCCCTAAAACACCAAACACCCAATGAACATAAGCATAAAATGAAATAATAAAAGTGTAATACTGTCCTGAGTTTTTGCATAGTAGTATAAAAAGTATATCTATAAAATAAACTGAAGGTTCTAGCATTGACATTTGCAAAGAGTGGCACAGCAGCATATAAGTTAATGTACACAGTATATGTATGAGGTATTTGATGTTGGTATAGAGGCAAAGTGGCATATGCAGTGAGGCACATAAGGCACATTTGGCATCCTTAGATAAGGCTAGTCAGAGAATGCTGTATATGTATCTGCAGTAGTGTAGATAAAAGTAGTGTAAATGTAAACAGTAGTAATAAATGTAAAGCAGTAGTAATAAATGTAAACCGTATTAATAAATGTAAACAGTGAATGTAAACAGTAGTATGACTATAGGCAGTAATGTAATACAAACATTAGTGCAAAAGCTTTCAGTGTAACTTTTATTACTTTTGGTATTTTAGTATGTATCATTTTTTATTTCCATTGCCTTCTTTTATTACTGTTGTTTTTTTATTCTATTTTCACTGATTTATTGTTCCAGTTTATTCATTTATCCTGTTAAGCACCTTGGTCAATGCAAGGCATTGTAGGAAGGGGCTATACAAATAAAGTTTATTATTATTATTTATTATTAGAAAATGAATAGTATAAAATGAAGTTTGCGCTGTTCTTTGAATTTTTTTTACTTCATGTGGCATTACAAGAAGCTGCAGACTAGAGGATGACATTTTGTCAGGAGTCCTGCAGGTCACTGGTTTCCTGCAGGATTCAGGCGGGACAGGAGTCAACTTTAATATAACTCACAGGATTGGGATGGGACAGGACGAAAAGTTAACTGGACCAGACAGGAGCGGGAACCAACCAATAGGACAAAAAAAATAAAATGAAAAAAATAAATAAAATGTGGACAGACACCGCTATTTTGTAGTTTTCTTTCAATAAACCTTCTCTCTGGAATATCAGACATCTCCAGTCTGTAAATGATGCTCTGAAGTCTGGTGCTGCATGACATCCCGCTTCGCCAAAACAAGCTTGTTACCTCAACCACATAGGTTGTGAACTTCTTGAGGACGTTGTCCAGTGTACAAGAATGCCTTTAAGCATTTTTATTTGTTGAGTTCTCTGCTTACTTTTTTCTTTCTTTGTTTAAGTAAATTAAAACTTGACAGTAACGTCACTGTTGAAAGGAAACAATTGCTCAATAATTAGTAAAATGCAACTTTAGATGTTATGTTTGGGTTCCCCAACAGAGCTAGAAACATTTATTATTATTAACTTTTATTTAACCTGGTAAATCCCTTTGAGATCACAGATCTCGTTTGCAAGGGCGGCCTGAACCTGAAGGCAGCTTAGCATGCATGTTTTGGACTGTGGGACGAAACCAGAGTACATGGAGAAAACGCGCACAAACACAAGAAGAACATGCAAACTCCACAGGTCCAAACCGGGCATTGAACTCAGGACCTTCTTGCTGTGGGGCAACAGTGCTAACCACTAAACCGTTGTGCTGTCTGAATGCACATTGCTCATGATTTTGCATGTTAAAATTTTAAACAAGAAATGTTTAAGAGCTCACACAGCAAATTATAGTGTAATATCTGTAACATTAAAGGTGCTATGTGTAACTTTCTGTAGAGCACAGAACTTAGAAATATTTTCAACAGGCAAAGCATTCTGATCCCTCCCCCTCAGAGCCATATATGGCTCTGCCCCCTTTGCTCTGCTGAAATTCAAATTCAAGCTCTGTTTTTATTGGCTGGTTACAAACTCTGTTTTTATTGGCTGGTTAACGGCGGGTCACTCTGTGTTTTTAGTGTTTTTATAAATGCTGATAGAGAAGCAAGGGGACTATAGTTTTTTTCAGAGATTACTTTGTCTAACACCAGTCTGTCAGTAGATAGTGACAGAGTGAAGAAATATGTTAAAAATATATTGTTAGAAAAGTTACATAGTGCAGCTTTAACTGAGCTATCACCATTTTTTTTGTGTTACCTAAAGCTGATGAAATCTGTCCACTGGTTCATGAGATATTTTGCTGACAGACAGATAAAGACTGACACAGGCAACTCCTTATATATTTCTGTAAAAAAGGACAATTTGGCAAAAAATAAAATAAAATAAAGAATAAGAGGAAATAATCAAGACAAATTCTTATGCATTAGTAAATTAGATTATGTCTCATTTTGTCTAATTAATAAATTTGAAACCAGCTTCCAAGAAAATCTTATCTTTTTAGCCTGATATAAACCACTAAACATTTGATTTTAAAGTTTTCCATTTCATCTAATTTCTTAAATTCAAAGGAAAATCAAATGATATAAAACCACTTAGCATTTCCCCTACACGGTTTTTCAATGTTGGATTTTATTTATTTGCTATTATTTTTAGCATATATATTTATATATGTATATTCCCGTGCAGCTTCAGAAGCATCTGCAGAAGAAAATGCTGAGTCAGTGAGAATGCAGCACAGCTCAGCTTAAGCAGATGTGAAATAAAATAAATAAATAAAATGCTCTTCAGGAGCTGGGAAAAAAAATATACCAGGGTATATATTGCCACCATGCACGTTGAGTCTTAATAGTTATTTTTATAGAATACCGAGAAAATTCCCCTAACTCCCAAAAGCAGAACAGAATTCAATAACCAGAACCAAAAAAAAAAAAAAAAGAATGTGAGCACCCTCAAGAACAAGCT
>JBBPBX010012998.1:12098-27420 GCA_038048925.1 Garcialebias charrua
CAGGTATTTGTTCACTCTCTACTTCCTGTTTGATGGTTCCTTCTCTATTAAGAACAGGGAAATGCTCTTAACTCTCTCTTCTTCCTCCATTATTCATTTAATGGAACTCTGAAACTGTGTCAGTAACTAACTACTCACTAACATGAACATGAGCAGCCATGCAACAGTAGCTCTCTCATTCTTCTGTGCAGTATATCTTGTCTTGTTTGCACTTTGCATCGTTCTCATATCTTGTCTTTGGTGGGAACTGTCACTTGATGAAACCGTGTCTGTTTCAGATCAGCAATAAACAAAGCTGCTAAATACAGGCGCTGACCTATTGTTGAAAGCTTCAATCACAAGTAAACAATTACTTTTATATAGCAGTAACAATTTGACAGATGTGAATGAATCCTTGAGTGTTGATATCAAGTGTAAGAACATCCTCCTGAGGTTTCTGACATTTCACCCTGCTCACCTTGAGCTGAGCTGCAGTTTCCATGTAGGCGAGTCAAAAGTGAAAGCAGATTATTTGAGCAGCTTTATGTCTCCTTCATGCACTCAGATTTGATGAACTGTCCACTAATTCGATTTTGTCATTCTGTAAGGGGGGGGGCTGTATTACGTCATGACTTCTTGGTGCTTTGCTTGGTGTTTCTTCACAACGAACAGGCATGTTTTTCCAGTTACATTGATCTTATAGGTTCACTGCAAGCAAAGAATCACAGTCATATAGTTCAAATATTCTTATGTGCATTTATGTGTTTGTAAAACTGAGGAGGTTCTTAAATCCAACCACCCCCTGTCTTTGGGATTAAGTGGGTAAAAAGTGAAACATCAAAGAGTTTCGGTGTCGTCTCCATGTTAGGGAAAGGCTTTATGCAAAGACTGCAAGGATGTTAAATGCTGCTTAACAGAACAGGATGTAAGGTTTCCCCTGACACACAAATATACACTGTAGTTTTACAGAAACACACACAGTTTGAGCATACATCAAGTGCTTATATCACAAGAAGTGTTTAAGAATGTTTTCATTAAAAGCATTTGACAACAGCTTCAGTAGCATACAGCGTTTCCTCAACACTTCTGTTGTTCCATTCATTTGCATTTACGTCAGAGCATCAGTGCTGTCCATACGACCTCCAAGTCTTTGGCCTCATTATTATTGGGAGTCCAAAGAGCCTTTTATCAGATCTTTGTTTAGCCAACAAGGTTATTAAAATGCCCTTTGCACTTAAACCCCATGTTATCCATGACCTAGATGACCTATTGGGATTGTTCGCCTCGTGTCAACAAATCAGCTGACCAGAGGTTACATGAGATCTCAGATGGCAAAGCATCCATCCATTATCTTTAACCACTTCTTCATTTTCCGGTTGAGGGGGTCACTGGTGCCCATGTCCAGCCATCACTGTTAAAGGCGGGGTACACCCTGGACAGATATCCAGTCCATCACAGGGACACACAGAGACAAACGAGACAAACAACCATTCACTCTCTCACTCACATCAAGGGACAGTTTAGAGTTACTAATGAACCTAACATGCATGTTATTGGTCTGTGGGAGGAAATCAAAGTACCCGGAGAAAACCCACACATGCACGGAGATAAAATGCAAACGCCACCCAGAAAGGGCCCCGGGATTTGAACCGGGGCAACCTGCTCGCTGAGAGGCAGCAGCTCTACCAACTGCGCCACCGTGCTGCCCTATTGAAGAAGTCATTCCAAACAAAAGCGGCATTCTAGCACCACCAAAGCCCATTCTGGTTAGAGCTAGGCCTCTCACTAACAACAATTCCTGATTCTAAAGTAGTAAGTTCTGGAGGATTATCCCAATTGAGCAAAGATGTGCAGTGAAGGCTGCATGATGCCAAGAGGTACTAGCCAGGTATAGACAGATTCCAAAGAATATCAGTGAAGAAAGTAACGAGGATGCTATCACTGTAGCACTACCACTACCAGGATGAAGTGAGAATAGCCTACTATCCATTCTCACATCTTTTGTTTTCCTAGGGGCTCCCTTGTGGGGCATGTCGTCCAATTGTTGTGTGCTCTTGGTCCTCTGTACAACAAGTGATTGCCTTTTTGATGCATTTTACCCTACTCCCCGAATCAAGCTCTAGTTTGGGCTTGGCAACCAAACAAACACATTTCCACATGTTTCTGACTGCTGACTGCTTTCGTCTTTAAGAGTGCAGTCCCAGGGTTCAGGGGCCTCATATACAAAGTACAAATATTTGAGAAAACAGTGTACTCAACAATAAATCCAGAACTATGAAACTGTATTTATGCATGAATGCAAGCACACTTCCTTTGTATATCCAAATCAACATGGAACTGAGTGAGCACACAGGAGGGAATACCCAACTCTTTGCTTGACATGCCTCCATTTAAATATGTAAATAGATTTACATGTGCCCTGCACCTGAGGAATCGCCTCTTTACACTATAGAAAAGCATGTACTGTATACATGTGAGAAAAAGAGGAACTTCATGGAATGTGAGTTGGAGACGCTATTTAATTAGGTATATGCATGTAAAAACATTCTGTTTGGCACACTGTCCTCTGGCATTAGTGCCAAGCACAAGAGGAGTGGGAAAATGTGTGCAAAGATGTAAATGCTGTGGGGTCAGAGCAACACACACCCGCAGAAATTAAGAAATAAATGGTCTGAAATATTGGGATGATAAAATTAATTCACCCACCAAGAAGCCACCCATTCTGCACCATGCGAGCTTGTAGTCAAATCCCAACCATGCTGTCCATTAGAATGAATGAATCGTGCATTGAACCAGGCCACCTCGCCACATTGTTGGTTAGTTGCTTTTGCACATCACATATAATTTTCACTTTGCATGAAAATTCTTCCTATTAACAGAAAAAAATGTTGTCCTGTGATGGTGCTTTTATAATAATGTGTGTACAGTCAACAGCTTCAAATACATTAAGAAAACCGGCTGTCACTACAAATTGTGTTTTACTGTTGGCCTGTTCGAATTCGTGGTAGGGAATTAGATTTTCCTGATTGACACATGGAGAATTCCATCCCACACAGTTGTCATGGCTTGGCTCAGGGTTGACTGGCCAGTCCCTTCTGGAATACCCCTGTTGCTAAGAGGCCCAGTGTGGTCATCGACTATATGTGTATGGACAGCACAAAGGTCTTTGCTGCATCACACTTAAAGACGAACTGCAGCTCCAAGCACAGTTCCCAAAGGATTGCCCTTGGAAGCCTAAAATGGCTGATGAGCCAGTCATCATCGTGGGCCAGAAAATCCTCTCTGTCTCTAAAGGTGCTCTCTGCGTATTGCGCCATTTGCTACATACTCTAATAAGGCTAAAGCCATTGTTGTTAAAGGTATTTTCTACACTACTTTGCACATGCTTTAATATCCACTCATCTAATTGCATACATGTGGATGTATCACTCATTCATCATGTGTCTGGTGTGTACAGTAATAGTTTTCACTTCATTAACAGTTTCCTAGTATCATCTCTAAGTGTTGCCAATTGAAACAATAACCATAGAAACGTGCACATGCTAGCCATGAAGTTGGCGTGGGGCTGTGCACATTTCCACGGTCAATTCATTATTGATGCATCTGAAGTTTTGCATGAAATATAAATACTTCAATGTATACATGAGGCCTCAACTCTGAAGACTAAACAGGCTTTTTACTGCAAGCTGTGCTAGGGTATTTGGTGTTATTGTGACTCATAGTCTGGACTCACACCTAATAATCAGTCTCTAGTGTATCTCTCCCTAGCTTTTGATGAAGAACAGTATTTTCTGTATGTAGACAACTATCAGTATCATCATAGTAAATACACATAGCTATGGGCAACACATGGCAAAATACTGACAATAATGGCAAAAAAACAATCTTTGGCCATGGATAACATGTAACATGTTGTTTCTATGACCTTGCCACAGTCGCAATTGTAGGTTAGACATTAGGCCAGGTGGCAAGACCTTCTTCAAATTTTCAATGACCAAACTACAGGTGGTCCCCGACTTACGAGCGCCCTGACCTACGAGCGTCCGACTTTACGAGATTATCATAATTAATAAAAATATGAAAAAAATATATTATTATTTTTTTTTTGTGTTTAAATGTTCTTAATTTCATGTGTACAGCACTTTGTTGCAGCTGTGAATGTTTTAAATGGCTTTATAAATACGTAAAGTATCATTATTATTATTATTTTTTAATAATTTCATGCTTTTTTGAACAACTTCCTGCGGGAACCAGGAACCGGAAATACCGCCTCCGCCATTTTACATTCATTAGTTCCAGAGTCTCGGCACTCGGCAGCCGGCTTTTGGAGGACTGTTTCTCCCATAAGAGGATGCCTCATACGGATAAATTAACTGGAAACACTCCCTGAACTCTGTGAATGTCTCAGGACTGGAGCAGCAGCCGCGATCGCTCCGCCGATCGCTCCCACAGCGCCGCGCGAGACCAGCAGCTCATGGTATGAGCTAAGGCTAACATGCTAAAGCGGACCCCACCAGAGCTGCAGATTCGACAGCCGGCTTTGTGCGATCAGAGGTTCCTGGAGCTCGCCTCGATGTCGGACTGGAAGCAGAAGATATCGGGGGACACCCAGCTAACTTGGAATAACAAAGCCGACAGCCTTTTTGAAGCTGCAGCTAAACTGGACTGCCCGTAACTGCGCAGCGGACTCGGTGGGGCTAATCTAATGCTAACAGGTGCTGCTAATGGCGGCGCTGGCAGACGGCTTTTGGTAAGTTATTAAAACTTATTAAAACTTTTTTCTGGCTCCAAATGTATGAAGATAGCATACTAACAGTCCTTCCTGTAAAGGGTTTGGACTGCATGGTGCTACAGGAAGCCTGGGAGCTCGGACGTAACACAGCGGAGGGAGGCAAACAGCTCAGCTCAAAGTAAGAAATTAATTTTTTATATTTTTTATTCATATTTTAAAGTATTTTAAAGTGTTAGGATAGTTGAAATGCTTTGTAACTGTTCATTACCGCACATGTTGCTCGTGCGGTATATAAAAGAAAAAAAAAGGTAGTCCCGAATTACGAATTTTCGGTTTACGAGCAACTCATAAGTACGGAACTCGCTCGTAAGTCGGGGACTACCTGTACACCTGTGCCCTCAAGCTTTATGTCATGGATACACAGCTGCTGCCACACCCACACTTCACCCAGGACTCAACACCTTGTTACCACAAAGATTTACCACCTCTCTATAGACATTTCCTTCATGCATAAATGAGAACCAGATTAATTTCATTATGTGCCCAAAGACCTTGTCAAGAACCCATAAAGACATCCACATGCTGACAGACCTTTTACATCCTAGCGGCGTTGCCTAGGAAATTTACTAAAACTATTCAAAATTCCCTATTTGTCTTCCATCCATCCATCCATCTTCTTCCGCTTATCCGGGGTCGGGTCGCGGGGGTAGCAGCCTAAGTAGGGAGGCCCAGACTTCCCTCTCCCCAGCCACTTGGAGCAGCTCCTCCGGGGAATCCCAAGGCGTTCCCAGGCCAGCCGAGAAACATAGTCCCTCCAGCGCGTCCTGGGTCTTCCTCTGGGTCTCCTCCCGGTGGGACATGCCCGGAACACCTCACCAGGGAGGCGTCCAGGAGGCATCCTAACCAGATGCCCGAGCCACCTCAACTGGCTCCTCTCGATGTGGAGAAGCAGCGGCTCTACTCCGAGTCCCTCCCGGATGACTGAGCTTCTCACCCTATCTCTAAGGGAGAGTCCAGCCACCCTGCGGAGAAAACTCATTTCAGCCGCTTGTATCCGAGATCTTGTTCTTTCGGTCATAACCCAAAGCTCATGACCATAGATGAGGGTGGGAACGTAGATCGATCGGTAAATTGAGAGCTTTGCCTTTTGACTCAGCTCTCTCTTCACCACGACAGACCGGTACAGCGCCCGCTTCACTGCGGACGCTGCACCTATCCGCCTATCGATCTCACGCTCCAGTTTTCCCTCATTCGTGAACAAGATCCCGAGATACTTAAACTCCTCCACTTGGGGCAGGACCTCCTCCCCGACCCGGAGAGGGCATGCTACCCTTTTCCGGCTCAAGACCATGGCCTCGGATTTGGAGGAACTGATCCTCATCCCGGCCGCATCACACTCGGCTGCAAACCGCTCCAGTGAAAGTTGTAAATCACGAACTGATGAAGCCAGTAGGACCACATCATCTGCAAAAAACAGAGAAGCGATTCTAAGGTCACCAAAACGGATCCTCTCAACACCTTGGCTGCGCCTAGAAATTCTGTCCATAAAAGTTATGAACAGAATCGGTGACAAAGGGCAACCTTGGCGGAGTCCAACTCTCACCGGAAACGAGCCTGACTTACTGCCGGCAATGCGGACCAAGCTCTGACACCGGTCGTACAGGGACCTAACAGCCCATATCAATGGGCCTGGTACCCCATACTCCCGGAGTACCCCCCACAGAACCCCCCGAGGGACGCGGTCAAATGCCTTCTCCAAGTCCACAAAGCACATGTAAACTGGTTGGGCAAACTCCCACGCGCCCTCCAGGACCCTGTTGAGGGTGTAGAGCTGGTCCAGTGTTCCACGACCAGGACGAAAACCACACTGCTCCTCCTGAATCCGAGGTTCGACTATCCGACGGACCCTCCTCTCCAGAACCCCTGAATAGACCTTACCAGGGAGGCTTAAGAGTGTGATCCCCCTATAGTTGGAACACACCCTACGGTCCCCCTTTTTGAATAGGGGAACCACCACCCCAGTCTGCCAATCCAAGGGAACTGCCCCCGATGTCCACGCGATATTGCAGAGTCGCGTAAGCCAACACAACCCTACAACATCCAGAGCCCTAAGGAACTCCGGGCGAATCTCATCCACCCCCGGAGCCTTGCCACCGCGGAGCTTTTTAACCACCTCGGCGACCTCAGCACCAGAGATCGGAGAACCCGACCCAAAGTCCCCAGGCTCTGCTTCCTCAGTGGAAGACGTGCCAGTAGGATTGAGGAGGTCTTCGAAGTATTCCGCCCACCGACTCACAACATCCCGAGTTGAGGTCAGCAGCACGCCACCTCCACCATAAATGGTGTTGGTCTCGTACCTCTTTCCCCCCCTGAGACGCCGGATGGTGGACCAGAATCGCCTCGAAGCCGTACGGAAGTCATTCTCCATGGCCTCTCCGAACTCCTCCCACGCCCGAGTTTTTGCCTCAGCAACCACCCGAGCCGCATGCCGCTTGGACTGCCGGTACCTATCAGCTGCTTCCGGGGTCCCACAAGCCAAAAAGGCCCAATAGGACTCCTTCTTCAGCCTGACAGCATCCCTCACTGCCGGTGTCCACCACCGGGTTCGAGGGTTGCCACCACGACAGGCACCAACAACCTTGCGGCCACAGCTCCGATAAGCTGCCTCGACAATAGAGGCGCGGAACACGGCCCACTCGGACTCCATGTCCCCCGCCTCCCTCGGAACGTGTTCAAAGCTCTCCCGGAGGTGGGAGTTAAAGCTCCGTCTTACGGGAGACTCTGCCAGACGTTCCCAGCAGACCCTCACAATACGTTTGGGTCTGCCAGGTCTGACCGGCATCCTCCCCCACCATCGGAGCCAACTCACCACCAGGTAGTGGTCAGTTGACAGCTCCGCCCCTCTCTTCACCCGAGTGTCCAAGACATGCGGCCGCAGATCAGATGAGACGACAACAAAGTCGATCATCGAACTGCGACCTAGGGTGTCCTGGTGCCAAGAGCACATATGGACACCCTTATGCTTAAACATGGTGTTCGTTATGGACAATCCATGACGAGCACAGAAGTCCAATAACAGAACACCACTCTGGTTCAGATCAGGGGGGCCGTTCCTCCCAACCACACCCCTCCAGGTCTCACTGTCATTGCCCACGTGAGCGTTGAAGTCCCCCAGTAGAACAAGGGAGTCCCCAGGAGGCGCACTCTCCAATACCCCCTCCAAGGACTCCAAAAAGGGTGGGTAGTCTGAGCTGCCGTTTGGTGCATAGGCACAAACAACAGTCAGAGCCCGTCCCCCCACACGTAGGCGAAGGGAGGCTACCCTCTCGTTCACCGGGGTGAACCCCAACGTACAGGCACCAAGATGGGGGGCAACCAGTATGCCCACTCCTGCTCGGCGCCTCTCACCAGGGGCAACTCCAGAGTGGAAGAGTGTCCAACCCCTCTCAAGGAAACTGGTTCCAGAGCCAGAGCCATGCGTTGAGGTGAGTCCGACTATTTCTAGTCGGAACTCTCAACCTCACACACTAGCTCAGGCTCCTTCCCCACCAGAGAGGTGACATTCCATGTCCCAATGGCCAGCTTCTGTAGCCGAGGATCAGACCGCCAGGGTCCCCGCCCTCGGCCACCACCCATCTCACATTGCACCCGACCCCTTTGGCCCCTCCCACAGGTGGTGAGCCCATGGGAAGTGGTATTTGTCTTAAAATATTAAATTTCATGATCTACAAAATATTTGGAGCATTTTCTTTTAGAAGCTTTTTTACATCAGAAAAATCTGTTTTACCCTGGGTTGAAACAAATGCTCAATGTTTGTACTTCCTTACAACTGATTCCTCAAAGGATAGAGGGATGCAACAGTTTGTGGATGGTGAAAATTTGTCTCTTAGTCATAAAAAATGTACTATGCTCATAAATTGTGGTACTTCAATAAACAAACTCAATAACAATATCATAATAATTCTAAAATAACTGCTCATCTTATGTTGCACGTTCTTGTTTGTGAGTCTGAGCAGAAGGGTGCAGGTGAGAGAGTCCAGCAAGCACCTGGTTTCAAGCTGAGAACATCCACACGAGAAATCTGAGACGGATCAGCATTATGAAATGTGTAATTGAGCACCTCAGGGAGAAATCAAGCAGCTTGGCAATACATCTTAACACGAAGGAGAAAATATAACATGGCCCATCAGAAAAAATGACTGGTCAACAATTTGCAACTGGTAATTTATCAGATTTAATAAAGATGGCACTTTTCATTTGCAGGGGGGAAATGTATTTATAAGGGGAAACACAGCTGTGCAGTGAACATGCATAAGAGGAGCTGTGTCTCATGATGCATGGAGTCTTTTTGGCTGACTTTGTATTTATGTGAAAAAAGAACTGAATAAAAATGAATACAGTATTATAGGTTTTAGTTTTCTTTATTCAAAAATCGATGAAAAATCGATGAAAATGAGACCAGAATTCTTGAGCCAAATAAATAGAACATCAAGGAAATTGGTTTGTTTTATTCTGGTTATGTGTGCAGAATTAATTAGTCATATCCTGCACTGCTAAAAACAAACTACATCCACGGATGAATCTTTAACACAGTGATGTGTTCGGAAAAATATTGAGACTCTTTTTAAAACTATGATTTAAATTTTAATTAATTACACAAGGCAATCAAATATATTTTACTAACAGGGTCTTTTTAATTGTCCTGGGTTCAATTCCCAGGTTGGACTTGGGTCTTTCTGTTTGGAATGTGCATGTTCTTTTGTTTGTGTGGGTTTTCTCCAGGTACTCCAGTTTCCTCCCATAGACCAAAAACAATTCAATTTAATTCAGCTTATATAGCACCAACACACACAAAAATGTGTCTCAGGGCACTTTACAGGAACATTAACATACATAAAAAAAGCCAATTACTAAAATTATCTGTTTAAGGAAGCCAGCAGACACGTTGAATCTTGACTTCGTCACAGTCTCCCATGCTGAGCAAGCACAATGGCAACAGTGGAAAGGAAAAAACTCATATTTAAAATGAAGAAACCTCCAGCAGAACTAGGTTCAAACATGCATGTCATGTCAAACATCTTATATTGAACGCCTTTTTTGATAGGATCAAACATGCATGGCATGCTTCCTTCAGGCCCAGGCCTCCCTTCCAAAAGATATCTGTGGTCTTAGTGGGATTTACCAGGATACATAAAAAGTAATAATAATTATAATAGTATAATAAAAATAATCATAAATTGTAAAAGAGCGCAGATCACCATCCATCAATTTGAAAAAACAACAACATTTAAAGCAATAAATGTTAAGTTTGTGAAGACGTTTTTGAGGATGCTATATATTTTGTTTTTTAAAGCACAGTTGTAATTTTGTTATGACTATTGTAATAATCCAGTCTTACAGAACACTGTCATTCGTATGTATATAAAGAGTATAAGAAGTGCAAATAATGTGAAAATGAGAAGTTCATTAGCAAACGTGAAAGGTGAGATAGCTTAAAGGTTTGTGTGACATCATCACTCTCTAAGTTGAACTTTTGAGGTAAAAGCTACAAAAATCATCAAACCTCATTGTAAAATATGCTAAAATGCCAGTCCAGTCAGGTAAAGTCTAGTGTTTTGTGACCAGTTTATGCTTGAAATTATGTTACTATTGCATGTCTCAGTCCAAACAGGGCTGCAATTTGTGCATTTGTTTAAGTCTAATCTTTGTACATAAAAAAAACTTATTTTTTATTAGTTTTTCTACACAACAGGTGTCAAACTCAGTAACAAAAGTGGGCCAAAATGTCAATTCAGTTTCAGTCGATAAAATAAATTAGATTAGATACCCTGCTTCTTTTTCTGCTTGCAGGTTCATCAGCAAGAGCTTGATCAATCTCATTTTACGTTCTCTGTTGCTTCTTCCACATCAGAATTTTAAAAATCCAGAAAAATCCACATATTTTTGCTTCAGAGTTACTATACTGTCATGAGGTCTGCACAAAATAAAGTATTTATACATATATTAATGCAAAATGAGAAGCAATACAAATATTTTGCATTAAAAAAAAAACTCTTGAGGGCCAGACAAGATATTAATAAGGGCCTAATTGGTCCGTGTGCCTTGTGTTTACTGTACTGGTACAAAATTTGTGGCATGCCAAATGTTTAGTGTTTTTTGTTTGTTTGAAGAAAAATCTGTGAATAATGATGAGAGGGCTTCAGTGCTCATGGACTATTATCAATAATAATAAATAAAAAAACTTATTTAAATCAGATATTTGTTGTTCAGATTACAGTTTGCTGCTGGATGTAAATATCTTTTTATCAAATGAATGTTCCAGCATAAAAAAGATGCTTAAAAAACACAATTTAGGCATGATCAAAAAAATCAAAAAAAACAACAACAAAAAATGTCAGATTTCTGACCTATAGGTACAACAGGTTAGAAAAGAAAATATTGGTACACTTTATATGTCTTTATTCTAAAATAATTAAGTATCTAAAACAAGCAGTAGTGCCCAAATCATGGCCTTTGAGGGTCTCTATCCTGTACGTTTTAAATGTTTCTCAGCTCCACAGCAGATCTTGAAGTCTATCAAGCCCTCGCTCATTCCAGGTGTGACAAAGCAGAGAAATATTCAAAACATGCAGGGTATGGCCCTCAAGGGCCAAAATCGGACACCGCTGAGATAAACATACTATGCACCTGAATACAATCAAAACAAATATAACAACAAAGATATTCATCAAACCAGAATTCAGAACCAGCTTAAAGGGACGGTCTACCTCAATTCAGGGAGTTCGATTGTGGAATGCTCTGGAGAGTGATGTTAAAAATGCAAAATCAATGTATACATTTAAGAAAAAGGTCAAAAAGGACTTGCTCAAAAACTATATATGATGTAACTTAGTGTGTTTGTGTATTACACTTATGTTGTACTTATGATGTAGCTTAGTGCGTTTGTGTATTACAGTTAGAAAAATTAAGTAGAGTTATTCATTTTGTGACGTAGTTTGTGTATTACAGTTAGAAAAATTAAGTAGAATTATTCATTTTGTGATGTAGTTTGTGTATTACAGTTAGGAAAATTAAGTAGAATTATTCATTTTGTGATCTAGTTTGTGTATTACAGTTAGGAAAATTAAGTAGAATTATTCATTTTGTGATGTAGTTTGTGTATTACAGTTAGAAAAATTAAGTAGAATTATTCATTTTGTGATGTAGTTTGTGTATTACAGTTAGAAAAATTAAGTAGAATTATTCATTTTGTGATGTAGTTTGTGTATTACAGTTAGGAAAATTAAGTAGAATTATTCATTTTGTGATGTAGTTTGTGTATTACAGTTAGAAAAATTAAGTAGAATTATTCATTTTGTGATGTAGTTTGTGTATTACAGTTAGAAAAATTAAGTAGAATTATTCATTTTGTGATGTAGTTTGTGTATTACAGTTAGAAAAATTAAGTAGAATTATTCATTCTGTGATGTAGTTTGAAGGTTATCATTGGTTGAACAAACTGTGAAATAAGGGGCAGATATAATAAGATTTCATCTTCTTTCTGCTCCCTTCATTTTATCCTACTTGTATTCTTGTATCTGATGAAACTGTCTTGTATTGTTCTTTTAAAATGAATGAATAAACATCAAATCAAATCAAATCAAACAAATATATTTCCTTTGTAAAATAAATGTATATATTTAGGATTGTAATCTTTATGCATTCATTCACATAGATATCACAGAGGATGAACACAACATTACATATTTCTAAAACGTCATTTATCAGCCAACAGCTCATAAAATTACCCGGACAGGCCTCAGCTTGCTTCTATATTTCTCTTTCATACAGAACAACTTCACTCAGTCGAGTCCCATTTTAACCATACTGGTTAAAAATTACAAACAATACGTATACTGTAAAGAAGTATTCTGTATATTTAGTTACATCTTCTAATGTTAAAACAGCACAATAAAAAAATAAAGATTGCAGTACACGATGGTTTATAATTTTACAAATATAGAACATTAAAAGGGTGAAAAATTTACACCACAGTAAACTCTGTACTGTAGTCAGAACGATTCTGACCTGCTGGTTGTCCTAGAGGTGTGAACAAACATACAGGTAAAATATTATTTCAATATAAATTGCATTTAATACAAAAAAAATTAAAGATGTTTTAGAGTCATACACAAATCAATGGCAATAATTAAAGTTAGCTAAGTAAAAAGATAAATTGTTGATGGATTGTACTGAGAGAGCATTCAGAGTTTCTTTATTTGTCATTTGTACAATGGTGCATGTGGTGGAAGGAGATTGTGTACTCAGGGTCCCAGTTATGTCCAACAATTAAATGTAAAAGGAAAACAGTAATAAGATCTAGTACAGTGATGTCAAACTCACTTACAAAAAGGGGGCCAAAATTAACCCCCTTTTTTTTTCAAACTAAGGCCCAATTTCAGAATCTACATTAACTCAAATCAGATACCCAACATATTTTCTTGGTAACAGGTTCCTCAAAAAGTGTTTGATTGGTCTCATTTGATGTTCTCTGTTGTGCTTTTGACATTAAAATCAAGGATTACTGAAAAAATTCAAGGAAAAAAAAGTATTTTATGTTTCACATATCATCTTAAGGGCCAGATAAGATGTCAATGAGGGCTACATTTGGCCCCCAGGCCTTGAGTTTGACACATATGAATCTAAGATATGAAATAAGAAAAACATAAACTAAAAACACACTAAGCACTAATAGCAAAAAAATAACATTACTTCGAACAGCAGCACGAACATGAGTCTGTGTGAGCAGATGAGCATGAATGAACACAGCAACATGATGTGATTCATCACAGTGATGATCCTGGTTAGATATTCATGAGCCTAGCAGCCTCAGGGTAGAAGCTGTTACTCAGTCAAGTGGTTGTACACTTAATGCTCGTTAACCTCCTTCCTGAGGGGAGTGGCGCAAAAAGTGTGTGCAGGGTGAGTGGGGTACTTCATGATGCAGGTGGCCCTCTTCCTGCATCTGGGAGGTACAGGTGCTGATGGGAAGGCTGACTCCAACAGACTTCTGTGCAGCCTTCACCACTCTCTGTAAAGCTTTTCTTTCTGCAGCTGTGCAGCCTCTATGCCACATGTTGATGCTGGAGCACAGGATGCTCTCCACTGCACACCTATAGAAGGAGGCGAGGACTGAGGTTCCCAGACCAGCTCGTCTCAGCCGCCTGAGGAAGTAGAGTCTCTGATGAGCTTTCTTGATCAGGCTGGTGGTGTTGTTCATTGCACTGTAATGGTATTTTTATTTTATTTTACCTAACTTGTTCTTATGTTACTTTTTTTCCAAAGGTCTCGTTCTGTCCTGTTTGTTCAATTTCACTGTAGTTTATTTTTTTTGTTTTTGTTTTCATAAAGCACTTTCCAGTTGTTGTTATTCTATGTTTCTTCCCCCTACTTTTTTCAGCTTATGTTGAGACATCCCACAGTGGTAGCCATTTCAGTCAAGCCTTGCCTATAACAATATGTGTAATCTCACGTAAAAATATTTCATACTTGAGAGGCCATGGGTTAGTGCTTTACACGCAGTCTACAGTTCAGGCACACAGTGAACGGACCAATGAAGGCGGCAGAATCAGAACACACAGTTCACCAGCAGACAGTTTCTGTGATGAGCAGGCAGAAAGGCCAACATCTCTGCCCATAAATACGTCCAGCCTTAAGATTTACAGCTGGCATTTCCATCTTGGGTGGAAGGCTGGTCGATTGCTTTCTGCCTCTTCCCTGCAACTCATGCAGGCGTGCAAAACTAAACACGGCTTTGCAGAGGAACAATACATACAACAAGGAGGTCAAATAGAAGGTATCTAATCAAATAATTTAAATGAGGATTCTTTAAAATACATTGATCAGCTGTATTTAGGAGCACTGGAGGAAGTTTGGCTCTGCATAAATAGGATTGTCCTGGTCAGTGGGTGTTTGTCTGTAGGGTTTTGGTTTCCTGAAAGATTTATAAAGACTGTAACTCATCTTTTAAGGAAGAGACCGGTCCAGAGGAAAGACATAATGAAAGGCAGGCCGCTCAATGAATCATCACGAGTTTGATTAGATCGTTGGAAATTTTCACTTTTTGCCCAATGTAAACTGAAAGGATTTTTATTGTTTAATGAGGCACGGCTATTTATTTACTTGTTGCCTAGACTGATATCTTGAATAATGTTGACTCCAAAGTTAATGATACCTAAACAGCAGGTACCAGTATATATAATATCTATATATATATCTATATATCTATATCTATCTATATATAATATATATTATATATATATATATATATATATATATATATATATATATATATATATATATATATATATATATATATATATATATATATATATATATATATATATATATCCATCCATCCATCCATTTTCTTCCGCTTATCCGGGGTCGGGTCGCGGGGGTAGCAGCCTAAGTAGGGAGGCCCAGACTTCCCTCTCCCCAGCCACTTGGAGCAGCTCCTCTGGGGGAATCCCAAGGCGTTCCCAGGCCAGCCGAGAAACATAGTCCCTCCAGCGTGTCCTGGGTCTTCCTCTGGGTCTCCTCCCGGTGGGACATGCCCGGAACACCTCACCA
>JBBPBX010012998.1:27647-40409 GCA_038048925.1 Garcialebias charrua
ATATGTATATATATATATGTATATATATATATATATATATGTAGTGAATACAGCACCTCATGTCCGTTACTGGATTTAAACCTCTTCACATCTCTCTGAATCTCTGAGTGTTACACTTTTCTTGAAGCTCTCAAGGAGACAAGTGGACACTATTTTGTTACAATTATTTTGAATTAAGAGACACAAATCAATCAGAAAGACTTCCTTTTAATTTGTGTTAATTCAGAATTGATCAACAGTATATTTTTGTCATTTAATGATGATCTGTTATTAACATGAGTGTTACTCTCATGCTGGGTTATTTCTGCAGTACGAGGATGCTTTAATATTATGGCACAGTTCAGGGTAAACTTTTAACTTCCTTCTCTGCTTTGTCTGTGAATTAGCCATAATATTCTCTTTACAAACAAGCTCCATCTGGCCAAGGGTCTAAACAATATGTAAGTGTCCTTCAGAGTTTTCTAACTCTGGGAACTACTAAGTAACTCCATTTATTTTGTTAAAACAGCCAATAACCATTCAGGAAGTGGGCAGACTCCGCCCTCCATATAAAACTCTTACTTCCCGTTTTGGCTTCAGTGTGAAAGGGAGAACTAAACTGAACAACTTGGTTCTTCTCTGGAAACTGGTTTGAACGTTCTGGTCAAATGTCAATTAGACCTACGTTATCAGCCAGGGTTACGGCACAGCTCAGCTGTAACTCACTCATTCCTGTTCTGAAAGAATTTGTTTTCTGAAAGTTTTATTTTGAAACCCAGTCAGGACGTTGGCCTGGTTCCTGCCGGGAAAGGCGCTCTTGCTCGTATCGTTGAATCAGTTATACACGCGCTGAAGTGCAACTGGACGTCTACTGGACAACACAGTCTGTTAAGTGTCCACAACTTCTCAGCTCTTATCTCCAAGAGACGTGCTCGTCACCAGGTAAAGAGTCGTAGATTGTATGCTGAACGTGCGGGCCCGCCCGCGGTACCGTTTCAGCCGAAGCTGCAGGTGTTAGTTCAAAAAGAGATCGTGGTTTCCCAAATATGGCAGCTTTGAAAGTTCTGACGCTTTAAAAGTCTTCCATAGGCTGTCTGCTTTTGATTGACACCAATTTTGACCAACTGGGTGAAACTTTTCAGTTTCTAGAGCCAATCAAATGTCAGAGACCCAACAAGCTAGCTTCAACCCTCCCCCTGTTGTACCCCACGTGGGTCTTAGCCAATCAAATGAGAGCTAATTTTGACATCACTATGTTGTAGCCAATGAAATTGCCTTTCGATAGACATGTCACATGACATGGTTTGAGTTACTTCAAAGGGCTCAGAAACACTTAGGAGCCATGACCCGCAGCTGCGCCCTTCGTGCGTCACACAGTAAGTGCTCGTTTGTTGACGTTTAGGCGTCTTTTTTCTGACTTTGATCGCTCTTTAGCCATGGGTAAATTATATGGGAACATGAAATAAAAGCTTTTACAGCTTGATTTACAAGGAAAAAGAAACTGATCTGCCACAAAGCTGCTCTTGTCTCCTTTGTGTGCGCAGCTTTGTGTGGTCACAGCAGGGCTGCTGGGGGGGTCAGGAGTCTGCAGTAAACCCCTGTGGAGATAATTACTCCTCTGTGTGTGTTATCAGAGTCTTATCTTAGGCTGTGGAACTGCAGCAGCACTGCTGTTGTGTCTCTGGGGGTGAAATATCTCCTCTAGTGAGTTACAATATACAGGTAGTCCCCGAGCTACGAGCGGCCTGCTGTCATGTTACTGTATTTCTATCATCTTGAGAGTAAATATATGAATGGAACAGATGTAAGCTTTGAATAGACAGCCATCCTGAAGTATGTTGAAGTATAGAAAAATATTCAGACATTTCAAGTTTGCATAATACAGGTGTTACACAGTATGGCACATTTACTGTAATGTACTAGATTCACAGATTTCCGCCTAGACATGCACATACAAAAACAGGCACAGAATCCTCAATTTTTATGCTATTGACTTCAAATTTGAAACTGTATTAGTAAAGACTTCTGTCTTTGAGGTCATATGAAATTCAAATCACTATCTTGTTGTATCAGTGTGCATGTGCTTGACACATACAAATATTTTCAGGCGAGGCTAGAAAAATACTTTATTTCTGTGTACTCTCACTTCAATGAATAAAAAATAATAACAGATACAACAAATATGACTGCTGAAACTAAAAATTCAAAGTCTTATCTTTACAAAGACACCATCCAATTGTTTGTAGTCCTTAGGGTTCAAGAACAGCTTGTAATTTAATTTGGGTATGTATTTTTTAGGCGTTTTTTGGAATTTGGGGGTGAATGCTAAATATTAAAATATATATTTTTATTTTTTTATTTTTATAGTTAAATACAGGTCTCAGAAAAGAGGACAAGGTATTGAATTTAAAGCACTAATTACAAAATTAATGTGTTTTAGAGAAGTAAAAACTATTTGTGAATTAATTTTGTAATTTGACAGAATTCATAATGCTAAATAGAGCATGTTGAAAGAATGATCGTTTTGTTTAAATGTATATTATAGTCATTGTGTAATGTAATGAAGTTAATGGTTCTCTACTAAAGAATGTGTTACCTGAAATATGTGATCTATGAAGCGTGTTTAGAGCACACAAGAAGAAGAATAAATCTTCTGGTTGAATGTGAAAAAAGGCTCAACGTGTGTGTCTCGTCTTTCTCATACCACAGCATCACACATTGAGAGATCATCTTACACCTTACCCTCCACCATCCAAGGTTGCAGGGTAACAAATTTGGGGGCTCGTCCGGGATAGCGCCTCCTGCTGGCTTGGTGCTATCCAACAAAGAACCGTGGGATCCTGACTTCCTGTTCCATGAGCTGATGACCTAAAGCAAGACTTCAGGTATCCAGAGATGACGACGCTACATGAGCTTCAGTGGGAGATCCAGCAGCTGCTTCACCAACTGATTAAGGATGCTAGAAGAGACCTGCTTCACCAGCTAGCAGTATCATGCCAAAATGAGGTGGGAGAAGACATGCCAGGGGAGGAGTCGTCCGAGGTGGAACTCTTTGACTTCATTGTTGACTTTTTAAGAAGTAAACAATTAAGGAGTCTGGAGGACCAAGGGATGTCGCACCTGCTGATGTTTCGTGACCTCATAAATGAACTGCAGTCAGCCCAAGAAGCAAAGAACCCACATCATTCAGTGGATGAAGAGGAAGCTACATCGGGGTACAAGACTGGGCAGATTGTAGCAGCTTCAGCGAGGAGGAAGATAGTGTCAACACTAGTGCATTAACAGAGTACCCGAGTTTTCGACAACTCGAGTGCTTTGACTTCTATCGAGGCTTTTTTGTCCAACTCGGCTACCCGTAGTGACGTCACATTTCACATTTCACAGCGCGCGGGGCAGCTTTTAGCTTTTAGTAGACGCTACAAAATGGATTCCTGTGTGCGCACGGATGTTAATGGAGCAGGCCGTCTTGTCAAAAAGGTAAAACAGTTTATAATTTTATAAAATGCGCTACTTCGTGTTGACTTTCTTTGTAGTAGATTGTGACAGCAGAGGGCAGTGTTGCAATGCAGGTCCCATATTATAACACGGCCGAAACGGCTTCCTTTCTCTCGTTTCACAAACAAAAAAAAACAAATATTCATCTCTCTAGAGCTACCAAAAATCTATAAACACAATCTCTAAAAGTAAACCTAAATTGCACAGCTGCAGGCGGTGGTACGGTGTGGCTGTGGCCCCATTTGTTTTTAAGTTTCGGTTTTCATCGCTTTATACTTTCACTTTTAATATTATTAATATAACTAATAGTTTTGTTTTTCCTGTGACTTATGTGCAGTATGATAAATGATAGGAGCATAATAAATGCTCCCAATGCTTTGTTGGTCTTTTTTTTCTTTTTGTAAAGACGTTTTTAGGCATTTATATTTATTTATTTATTTTGCATCGTAAGACACTGTGACGTCATCGGCTACTCGAGCGTCGTTCGAGTTTTTTTATGTTAATGTCGAGGTTAAAAATTATGTACTCGTTCAACCCCTAGTCAACACCAGTTGTTGCTCATCAGGTAACTGGGTTAGTGAAACTGACGGATGTTGCTGCATTACTCCCACGAAGAGAATTTCGGATTCATGCTGGTCAGATCTCAGACTCTGACTCAGACGTGAGTTCTAACTGCTTGTGTAAGCAAATTGATGAAGGACTGAGTGAAGGTTTCACTGAGACTGAGATCATTAGAACAGTTCTCAGAATAATTAAACCAGGTACATTCAAAGACATGCTTATGACAAAAGATAGTCTAACTGTAACTGAACTGAAGCGTTTTCTCAGAGCACATCTTAAAGATAAGAGCAGTAATGAATTATTCCAAGAACTGAGCAATGCAAGACAACATGATAAAGAAGGTCCACAACAGTTTATGTATAGAATGATGGGGTTAAAACAGCGTGTACTTTTTGCTTCTAAAGTTAGTACAGGTTTACAATATGAAAAAAAATTAGTTCAGGGAGTGTTCCTGCATTCACTTTACCAGGGGATACATGAAAAATATTCATACATCCGACAAGATCTTAAACCCCACATTTCAGATGAGAACGTTACTGATGATTTTATCCTAGAAGTGATAACAAAGTCAGTAGGTGAAGACACAGAGAGACAAAATAGATTGGGTCAGACTGTTAAACCCAAAACAGTCAATGTCAGTACAGTGCAGATGGATAAGAAAAGTCAGAATGTAGTTCAGATGCAGGCAGAAGTCCAAGCTAACCGTACTGCCATACAGGAGCTAACAGCACAGGTTTCATCACTGACCAAGAGTTTGGAGAAAGCTTTAACACCTATGCTTAGTCCAGGGACTGAAAACATTCTCACACCTTCTCCCCACCAAAAACAGTCAGTAAAGTCAGAAGCTAAACGAAGATGTCAGCAATGTGTCTCCCAAAGAAACGAGAACTGCAGTCACTGTTTCAAGTGCGGGAAAGAGGGACACAGAGCGGTTGGCTGTCTGATGAAGAACAACCAGTCGGGAAACGAGGTGAGGTCGCTGGGGTGGGACCACCAGTGATCAGAGAGAATGCAGAGTCCCACACCACTGCAACGCCGCATCTTCAAGTGGGCACACCATCTTCCACCAGGCCCATCAAACAAAACAACTTTACTGAGAAGAAACATGTTGCACAGCTGATTGGTGGTAGATGCACGGTGACATGCCAACTAAATGGTGTCAAATTGCAGATGCTACTGGACAGTGGGGCACAAGTGAGCATAGTGGAGAAGTCATGGGTGCAGAAAGCTCTACCAAATGTAACGATCCAACCACTTGAGAGTCTACTACCAGAACACCCTCTCAAAGTCACAGCAGCTAATGGAACAGAGGTGCCATTTGATGGGTGGATAGAAGTCCTGCTCGAGATCAAAAGCATCAAATATGGTTCAGTTGCCCTCTATGTTCCGTTGCTTGTAAGTCAAGAGAGTGTGAGCAGCCCTTTGCTAGGCTTTAATGTGATACAAGAAATCATAATGGGAAACACTGACCAGACGAACAACGTCAACTTAGTGAACTTATTGTCAGAGGCTTTGAGAATTCAAAAGAGTAGTGTTGAAACTCTAGTCTCTGTGGTTTGCACTATGCCATCTCAAAAAGAATCAAAGAGTTCTACAGTGAGAGTTGGAAAGAAGGGTCTTAATGTTCAAAGTGGCCAAATCTGTGAAGTGAAATGTCGCATCACAACTTTTCCAGAAGGAGTAATGTTGTTTGAACCAGACATACCGAGCATCATATCGGACGGGTTGGAGTTATTCCCTGCTCTTATTGATGTACCTGTTGGAGTTTCAAAAATGGTGAGAATTCCAGTCCAGAATTCAACCAATCACAACATTTTCTTACATCCAAGAACAGCTTTAGGATTCATCGAGGAAATTGATGGAACCAACCCTTACCAAAAAGAAGTATACTTTAAGTATATGTTGTTAAGTATACTTAAGTATATAAAGTATATGTCTCTAAGTGTACTTTTAAGTATACTCGCAGTTTACTTACAATAAACTTTTTTTGTACTAAATTGGCCCATTTTAGTATACTTAAAGTATACTAGGAGTACACTTTTTATTAGACTTCCAATGTACTTATAGTGTACTTCAAGTTCATATTTTAGTTTATTGAAGTATACTTAAAGTATACTAGTAGTACACTTTTTATTAGACTTCCAATGTACTTATAGTGTACTTCAAGTTCATATTTTAGTTTATTGAAGTATACTTAAAGTATACTAGTAGTACACTTTTTATTAGACTTCCAATGTACTTATAGTGTACTTCAAGTTCATATTTTAGTTTATTGAAGTATACTTAAAGTATACTAGTAGTACACTTTTAATTAGACTTCCAGTGTACTTCAAGTTCATATTTTAGTTTATTGAAGTATACTTAAAGTATAACACTAGTATACTTTTCTTTATACTCCAAATGCACTTGTTATATACTTCTAGTTCATACTTTAGTTTATTACAGTATACTTAAAGGGGACCTCAGATGCATTTTTAAATTTTTATGTTATTTCTGTGTGCTATCTAGACCCTATTCCTTCAATTTAATGCACAAAATAATTCTTAGATAATCAATTATACCCTTTTTAATTCTGCCAGTTTTAACTTTCGTTTTGAACGACCGGTTTCTGATAGAAGTTCTGAAGTCCACGCCCTTCAAAGATCTGTTTACGCCCTCGTAACAGCCAGTATCTGTAATGTGTTGTTGTTTTAAAATTAGCTCTTTTTTTATTACTCATTTGACTTACTGTTAGTGCTAGCTTAAGATAACTTACCGAAACCCGTCTGAGCGCGCCGCAGTTTGCTGCTCCTTTTAGCATTAGACCACCCGAATCCGAAGCTAATGTTAGCTTGTTCCTCTTCCGGTTTTCGCCAGCTCCGCTCGGAGACTTTGGGCGTTATCGCTGTTCCAGTCAAGACAACACAAAGTTCACCAAGTGTCTCCCGTAAATTAATCCGTAAGGGGAAGGTCCTCACTGCTGCGAGGCTGCTGCGAGGCTGCAGCAAGGCTGTACAGTTGAAGCTCCGCTCCATGGCGCCAGAAGAGGGTCCCGTCGCAACCGGTCTCTACGCCGGGGGTATGCTCGTTTAATTTTTGCCGGCGGCGCGTTGGGAGAGATCGCAAATACACTAAAAATTGAACTAAAAAACATAAAAATAACAATTATACTTTATTTATAAAGCCATTTAAAAAACCACAGCTGCAACAAAGTGCTGTACACATGAAATTAATAACATATAAACAAAAGATGAGATGAAATCATGAAAAACAACAGTCATGTGTTTAATACAGAAGTGGGTTGAGCCTAACCAGGTGAGGGGCTGGACTCAGGTTTGAGGTGGGTTGTCCTCGCGCCTGTGACGTCACAGGCGCGATTGACTTCCATTTTATTTCAAAAACGAACCGTTTTCATCACAGTAAAATAAATCTACTTAGAGTAAATAAACCACTGGGTGCATTTTTTTGGCACAAGGACTGTTTTTTTATGAAGTAAATACCCAAAGTTTAGTAAAAAAACATTAAAAAGTGAATTTTGCATGTGTGGTCCCCTTTAAAGTATACCACTAGTACACTTTTTCATATACTTCCAATGCACTTGTTATTTACTTCTAGTTTACAGTTTATTTTATCATTTAAGTTAAATTTTTGAATTTCTAAAACTAATACCATGTTGTCATTGTAATTGTTATGTTACACTTGTAAGTTTGCTTAACAATACTTGCACAATACTATTTACAGTATATGCTAAAAATTATTTTTTAAAGTATTCTGAAAGATGTGTTTACAAAGTCATAAAACAAGGTCTTGAGAACTTCAATATTTTTATATAAAATTAAGGTGCAGCTCAAAAACAGTTTACAAAACAGCAGCATTTAAAATGAATCCCTTCCAAGTTTAAAAATTGAAAAGGAAAAGGTGCACATTTGCATTTCAAGGTGTAAACATAAAGTCCAGAACACAATGTAAAAATGTGTGCATTTGCTTAAACAAAGCAAAAATAGTGTCTCCAACTGGAAACTGAAGTCTTTCCTTTTCAGAAGGCATCTTCACATCTTTGGGGGGGATAAGAAAAAAAAAAAGTTCACCGGTAGTTGTTTATGTTGCTTTTTTTCTTCTTCTTATGACTCT
The DNA here is from genome assembly GCA_038048925.1 of Garcialebias charrua. Classification (NCBI taxonomy): domain Eukaryota; kingdom Metazoa; phylum Chordata; class Actinopteri; order Cyprinodontiformes; family Rivulidae; genus Garcialebias; species Garcialebias charrua. The sequence goes on from JBBPBX010012998.1 coordinate 35,793, forward strand.
TCGCACATCTTGCATGGTGGTGTCAGGGAACTTTGGCTTGGTGTAGACTGAAAAAAAAAAAAACACACCAAAAAAACAGAAATTACTCCAATGTTATGTTATTCTATCATCAGTGTAATTACTCTCACATCAAACATATCCTTAAAATATGTGCCGATCAGGTTTTACTGCCATAGTTTTAGTTTACATGTTTTATTTTGTATTGTGCACATTCTTTTGTTATGACTCTTATTTTGAAAGGCAAAAGTAGGAAGTGCTTTCCAGCATGTTGCTAGGCAACCAAAGAAAGAAGTTGTACCGTACTGCTATGAAGACATGATATTAGCAAGTAGCTGTACAAAAGTAATTTAAGTTTAAGAAGTTCTTTATTACTCTCATTTCTACCTCAAAAGGAAGGGTCAGCCAGCGAGGTATTTATATGTTATATCATTTTTATGTCAAGATTGTATTCATGACACCGTCTCACTTAAGTTTATGTTGTATTTTTAGTTCGACGGTAGTGTTGGTGTCAGTGACAACGAAAGTGAAGTGTAATAAGAAGATTTCCATTAAAACTGACTACACACTAGCAGTTCAACGAATTCATTAATGCTGTAAAGAAGAGGTGGGAGTGACAGTCGAACTCGATGACAAAGTCGAACTCGATGACAAAGTCGAACTCGATGACAAGAAAAGGAACGGAGCTGCATGAACGCCCTGACCTCTGGTGGCGACATTGCGTCATTGCACCAAAGACCAACGGCTGCAAATGTTAACGGTCACATGTTCATCTGCTGCTTCTTCATAAAGACGTCCAGAAGCCAGACATTTAAGTTCATGTTTGGAAAGTGACACAAGGAAGGAGTAACAACAAGGAACTGTGTGAAACTTGACAACAGCAGCACAACAAGTTAACAAGAAGGGAAGTAATGCAACAAAGCTCATAATTTAAGTCAAGTTAAAAAGACATTTCACCAAGTAAAAGTCCATAACAGCTCAAGTAAAACAAAATGTCAGAAACAAATGACACAGAAATAGAAGATGCCAGTGCAGAACAAGCTGCCAAAGCACAGCAAGCAGATGAAACCTCTTTAGTGCAAATTGGGCAAAAAGAGCTGCGTAGAAGTGATAGATCTCGCATATTAACAGGAAAAGGAAGACAATTTCATAAAGAAAAACTACAGGGGTTGCAACGTCACTTTGAAAGTACTTATGACAGATGGAAGGCATTAATCAAGGTTGCTAAAAAATCTGTTATAAAAGGAGATCCAGTTGACATTCTTGAAGGTCATATGGACATTGTGCAAAGAGAACTAGATGCTCTTAACGGTATTTATGATCAATACAGAGCAATAGATGGACCACCCCATGATGTGCGTTCCAAGTTAGACAAAGGCATATCAGTGACTAAGGTAGTTTTCCAAAACATCCAACGTTATGTTGAGGGAATAAATAAGGAGGAGATTGTTTGGCCTGATGCTAGTTCTGTATTTACATCTTCTAGCTCAGATACTGTCTCAGTTTATAATCCGTTTAAGGCCAGTACAGTTATTTCTAATGGCTCCTCCACCAAAAGACAAGAAGCTATGGCAGAGTATGAAGCCACAAAGGCCGTGCTTAAGATAATGGCTGAACAAGAGAAATTTAGAGAAAAAATGCAAACCATAGAAGAAGAAAACAAATGCATAATCGCAGAACAAGAAGCTGCTGCAATGTCACAACGCCATCTAGAAGAAAGAGAGGAAACTGAACGCAAGTTAAAAAGAGAAAAGGAGAAGGCGGCTGTGATCAAGAGACAACAAGCGGAAAGTGCTGCAAGGGGAAAGTCAGTCGAGGACTTAAAAAAGGAAATTGAAAGACTGGAAATTCTAAAAAAACTCAATGCAGCAAAAGCAAAATTACAAGTTTATGAAGAAGACTACTTTTCAGTGAAGCAAGAAAGCATCAGTCCGAATCCTGCAAACATACAGGTTACTGAGTTCAAAGACACTGCTAATCAACCCACACAGCCACCACAACAGCTAAATGTCATTCACGAGAGCACAGGTGAGCTTGTAAAGGTTTTAGCAGAAGCCATGTCAGCTAATAGGCTACCGATTCCAGAGCCCTCAGTATTTTGTGGGGATCCACTTAAGTTTAAACATTGGAAAGCATCTTTTGAGACTCTAATAGAGAGAAAGAACATTCCCACAGCAGAAAAGATATTTTTCCTACAGAAATATGTAAGTGGGTGTGTTAAAGAAGCCTTAGATGGCTATTTTCTGATTGGCTCTGAAGACTCTTATATGGCAGCATGGAATATGCTCAATGAACGTTATGGAGAGCCTTTTGTCATTGCTAAGGCCTTCAGGGACAAGCTGCATACATGGCCAAAGCTCCAAGGTAAAGACAGTGCAGAATTAAGAAAGTTTGTGGATTTCTTACAAAGCTGCCAATCTGCAATGGCTACCAATGATAATCTGAACATCCTCAATGATGGAATAGAGAATCAAAGACTTGTTGCTAAACTGCCAGACTGGTTAAGCAACAGATGGAACCGGAAGGCTACAGTGTACCAGCTGGAGCACAAACAGTTCCCACGTTTCAGTTACTTTGTAACATTCCTTTCAATGGAGGCAAGTATTGCATGTAATCCCATTACATCATTCCAAGCTATAAGACAAAGTGACTTTGACAAACCAAAGACAAAACCTCAACTTACACTCATTCATAAGAAGCAAGATACAGCGAAAATATTTACAACTAACTCTGATCCAGTCTGTCCTGATCCCTGTTTAAGTAAGTTTATGCTGCCATGCCAGCTCTTTAATTTGTTATTAAAAAGTATTTATTTTTATAATCCTTGAGTCTGACTCTTGCCTGCACAATTGGGTTTACTCCTGTTCCTGACCTGTCTGAAACCCTGACAGTAAGACACTACCAAACATGAACCCAGCAGGCAAGCATTTTTTGTCCAGACTCCCTTTTGAGGATTATTCTAGGCTCTGTGATACCGTCCAGAGATATATGAACTCGGCAACTTTCTACAATCTGTTAGAAAGGTGGGAGGCCACCACAGCCATGTGGAATGATTATATTCATCTCTCAGGGTTAATTAACTCTCCTGGTATGGAGGACATATTGGACGAAGTGTTGGAGGAGAAGCGTTGGTTGGAGCCACTCATCCAACTCCATGCCGTCAGTCCTAGTCCGCCACCAGAACCGGACTTCCCTGTTTTTAAACCTGCAACCACCATCAACCAGCAACCTGCAGTAACCACAACCAGCTTTCAGCCTGCAGAACCAGTAACCACCAGCTTTGAACTTGCAGCAACAGCAGCCAGCCCTGAGCTTGCAGTAGCAGCAGCCAGCCCTGAACTTGCAACAGCAGCAGCCAGCCCTGAACTTGCAACAGCAGCAGCCAGCCCTGAACTTGCAACAGCAGAAGCAGCCAGCCTTGAACTTGAAGCAGCAACAGCCAGCCCTGACCTTGTAGCAGCCAGCCTTGAACTTGCAGCAACCAGCTCTGAACTTGTAGCAGCAGCAGCCAGCCCTGAATTTGCAGAAGCAGCAGCCAGCTCTAAACTTGCAGCAGCCAGCCCTGATCCTGCAGAAACAACAAGCCAGTATCCTGCAGCCACAACAACAACAACAACAACAACAACAAGCCAGTATCCTGCAGCCACAACAACATCAAGCCAGTATCCTGCAGCCACAACAACAACAAGCCAGCTTCCAGCAGCCACAACAACAACCAGCCAGCTTCCGGCAGCCACAACAATAAACAGCCAGCTTCCGGCAGCCACAACAATAAACAGCCAGCTTCCAGCAGCCACAACAACAATCAGCCAGCAGCCACAACAAAAACCAGCCAGCTTCCAGCAGCCACAACAACCAGCCAGCTTCCAGCAGCCACAACAACAACCAGCCAGCTTCCAGCAGCCACAACAACAACCAGCCAGCTTCCAGCAGCCACAATAACAACCAGCCAGATTCCAACAGCCACAACAACAACCAGCCAGCTTCTAGCAACCACAACAACAACCAGACAGCTTCCAGCAACCACAACAACAACCAGCCAGCTTCCAGCAGCCACAACAAAAACAACCAGCCAGCTTCCAGCAACCACAACAACAACCAGCCAGCTTCCAACAACCACAACAACAACAACAACTAGCCAGCTTCTAGCTACCACAACAACAACAACCAGCTTCCAACAGCCACAACAACAACAGCCAGTTTCCAGCAGCCATAACAACCAGCCAGCTTCCAGCAGCCAAAACAACAACCAGCCAGCTTCCAACAGCCATAACAACAACCAGCCAGCTTCCAGCAGCCACAAAAACATCCAACCAGCTTCCAGCAACCATAACAACAACCAGCCAGCTTTCAACAGCCACAACAACAACCAGCCAGATACCAGCAGCCACAACAACAACAAGCCAGCTTCCAGCAGCCACAACAACAACCAGCCAGCTTCCAGCAGCCACAACAACAACCAGCCAGCTTCTAGCAGCTACAAAAACAACCAGCCAGCTTCCAGCAGCCACGACAACAACAGCCAGCTTCCAGCAGCCACGACAACAACCAGCCAGCTTCCAGCAGCCAGAACAACAACCAGCCAGCTTCTAGCAGCCACAACAAAAACCAGCCAGCTTC
>JBBPBX010012998.1:40517-53152 GCA_038048925.1 Garcialebias charrua
CAGCTTCCAACAGCCATAACAACAACCAGCCAGCTTTCAACAGCCACAACAACAACCAGCCAGATACCAGCAGCCACAACAACAACAAGCCAGCTTCCAGCAGCCACAACAACAACCAGCCAGCTTCCAGCAGCCACAACAACAACCAGCCAGCTTCTAGCAGCTACAAAAACAACCAGCCAGCTTCCAGCAGCCACGACAACAACAGCCAGCTTCCAGCAGCCACGACAACAACCAGCCAGCTTCCAGCAGCCAGAACAACAACCAGCCAGCTTCTAGCAGCCACAACAAAAACCAGCCAGCTTCCAGCAGCCACAACAACAACCAACCAGCTTCCAGCAGCCACAACAACAACCAGCCAGTTTCCAGCAGCCACAACAACAACCAGCCAGCTTCCAGCAGCCACAACAACAACCAGCCAGCTTCCAGCAGCCAACAACAACCAGCCAGCTTCCAGCAGCCACAACAACAACCAGCCAGATACCAGCAGCCACAATAACAACAAGCCAGCTTCCAGCAGCCACAACAACAACCAGCCAGCTTCCAGTAGCCACAACAACAACCAGCCAGCTTCTAGCAGCTACAAAAACAACCAGCCAGCTTCCAGCAACCACAACAACCAGCCAGCTTCCAGCAGCCACAACAACCAGCCAGCTTCCAGCAGCCATAACAACCAGCCAGCTTCCAGCAGCCACAACAACCAGCCAGCTTCCAACAGCCACAACAACCAGCCAGTTTCCAGCAGCCACGACAACAACAACCAGACAGCTTCCAGCAGCCGCAACAACCAGCCAGCTTCCAGCAGCCGCCGAAGATCTGAAACCTGCTGTAGATCTGAAACCAACCGAAGATGATTTAGAACCAGCCGAAGATCTGAAACCAGCCGACTAAGATCTAGAACCAGCCGAAGAAGACCTAGCATCTATTACCAAAGGTCCTAACCCATTAGAGGACTTCATCCCCGACCTACCTAAGACTCTCGTTCCTGTCCTGTTCTCGTTTGAATGAGCTGATGGATGACCTTTCAACCGCCTGCCTGACCGGCCCCAGCTTGATGGATGGTGTCCAGGCTTCCCGTCTGACCTGTTCCTATCTGAAGGGCCTGATGGATGACCTCTCAACCGCCTACCTGACCGGACCCGGATTGATGTATGGTCGCCAGGCTCCCCGTCTGACCTGTTCCCATCTGAAGGGCCTGATGGACGACCTCTCAACCACCTGCCTAACCGGCCCCGGCTTGATGGATGGTGTCCAGGCCTCCCATCTGATCTGTTCCTATCTGAAGAGCCTGATGGATGACCTCTCAACCGCCTGCCTGACCGGCCCCAGATTGATGAATGGTCTCCAGGCTCCCCGTCTGACCTGTTGCTGCCTGAAGGGCCTGTTAAACGGCCTTTCAACCGCCTGCCTGACCGGCCCCGGCTTGATGAATGGTCTCCAGGCCACCCGTCTGACCTGTCTCTCCCTGATCCAGCTCATCTGGTCTTGCCGCCTGATCCGGCTCCTCTAGACTTGCCGCCCGCAGACCTCATGCCGGACACGCTTGACCTCTCACCGCCTGGTGACCGCACGCTGTCGGACGACTGCACGCCCGACTTCTCATCTGATGACTGCACGCCCGACTTCTCGTCTGATGACTGCACGCCTGACTTCTCGTCTCACTACTGCACGCCCGATTTTTCGTCTCACTACTGCACGCCCGACCACTCGTCTGACGACTGCACGCCCAACTTCTCGTCTGACGACTACACGTCCGTCTTCTCGTCTGACGACTACACGCCCGTCTTCTCGTCTGACGACTACACGCCCGTCTTCTCGTCTGACGACTGCATGCCCGACTACCCGTCTGACGACCGCAAGCCCGACTGCCCGTCTGAGGACTGCACGTTCGACTGCCCGTCTGACGACTGCACGCTCAACTGTCCGTCTGATGACCGCACACCCGATTGCCCGTCTGACGACTGCACGCCCGACTCCTTACCTGACGACGTCTCGCATGACTCATGTAAGGGGTTATGAGGAGGTCAATATTAATACTGACCTCTTTACCTTAATTAATTTACTTATTCAGATTGAATAGTAAATTCACGGATTCTGTTCTTTTTCAGTTTACCCAATATTTCTGTGATCTTTATGATGGATAAATAAACAGAGCCATTAAGTGACAATGGACATTGACTTAGTTTGGTATGCCAGGCGACACTACCATTTATTTAAAATAAATCAACTAAATTAACACCATTACACTTGATTGACATGATTTCACTTTCTTTCAAATTAATACGTCAGCACACTTAAATTTAACACAACAGACTTCAATATTGGATGTTAACATATTTAGTCTGTGGGCTCTTCAGCTTAATTATAGTTTCCAGCTTAGATTGGGAGGGGAAAGAATAGGAGGAAAGATTTAAGAAGAAATTATCGTGAGCATGATACCAGAGTGACACTTCTCATCCGACTTCTGCTAAAATCCAGGTACGTTTTGTAAACAGCTCTTTACCTTTTGACGACCGCCCGGTAAGAGGGAAGACCTTGTAGCTTTTCAGATGCACGGGTCCTTGTGGGAACCAGTACAATACCTTCGAGCAGGGTTCTGGTTTACGTTTCAACGTCTCCTGGTTTTCGCTTGGTCATCAGAGAATATGTCAGCTTCAGGCCTCTGACTTCAAGATAAACTTATTCCAGGAAGGAATAAACAAAGTTTTTGAGCTTACGCTCGTTCGAAATGGACCCATAACAACATGTTATCAGTCCCAGCTGGATGACGAGTCCTTAGCGCGTGACTGGTGGTCATTCAGCCCTTTGGGAGAGTTCACATCATCTTTCGAAGCTCCCAGAAACTCTGAAGCGTTCTCGCACAGTTAGAACTTAAAAAGCAGGAACAAAGAGAGGAGTGAACTTGCCTTATCAGACCCAAGGTTACAGCCAGAGCAGAGAGAGATTTGTTTAGGGAAAGGCACAGCAAGCTGGAGCCCTTTCATGAAAAACAACGGATTACTGTCCTCTGAGTTTCTAAACAAAACCGTCCGGTCTCTGTGACCCGAGCCTGCACCTTTGACACAGCAGTGAACACAGTTTAAACTCTTACAGAATAACACAGCTTAAAAGCACACATCATGAAAATGACAAAAGTTATTCTTTTGATCACATCAGCCTAAAATCAAAGATAGAAATAGTCTCTTTTGGTGACTATATTTATCAGATTACAGCTAAATGAATGATTTTGTAGTAAATGTCTTGCTTTACTGAGAGGTCAGTAAAGGTCATCACTGGACAGTTCAAAAACCTTAGTTTGACCCTGGGTAGGTCCATTACATCTCCCCCCTTTTGGAAGCCATCGCCAGTCCTTGGGGATGGGGTCCAACACGAAAGGAAACCTTGAACTGTCTTTGATCTTGAAGTAATCCAGCAAGTGGAAAAGAAAAATCAAAAATTATAATCCCATAAAGTTTTTGGAAATTCCATACTGTTCGGAGGTAATCCCATTGCGAAAAGCTTTTAATCCTTTGGAAAACAAAGTCTGTTAACTCTTGGAAAACAAAGTCTGTGATCCCTTGGAAAGCAAAGTCTTATAATCCACAGCGGTAATTCCACAGCAGTAATTCCACAACGATTAGTTTTGTTGATTGATCAGCAACAATTGTTTTCATAATCAGCATGTAGAGGGGATCCCTCGATTGACGCAGAGGAGGCGATCCTTTGATGAAGGTTGAAGACCAAGCGTTGGAGCTGCAGGTCCCCACATCGATGGTTGGTGGCTGGTTGGTTTCCAGTCAGTGCCACTCTGGTTCTATGTGTCATGCAATTATGTGGTTTTTTAAGGTGGGCTTATGATTGGGATTTTACATTAAGCCTTACCTATATGCACCTGGTATGTAAGCTATCATGGTTTAGATCAGCTACACTTACCAATTAAGGGGTGGATCAATTCTGTAAATTTAGATATAGGGATTTGTACCTATAAAATTTTGGAGGGCTTCTGTAACGAAGGCCTCTAATTCCAAACTATTCCTCCATTCATTACTTAGTTTAGGTTAAACTAAAATAAAAATGAAATATAGTTTGATCTAAATGTCTGTTGTCTTTTAGACGAACGACGTAGGATTTGGTATTCCTAATAAATTTTGAAGTCTATGGCGAGACTCATCAAAATGAATAGACAATCTAGAATAGAAACGATCGAATCGGTTCAATTTAGAAATTGTGAGGTCAATGTAGTTTATGGTACCTTGAGTAGCTTTAAACTACATTGACTCTTCGACGATTGAGATTTAACAAAACGAACTGCATGTTGGCATAGTTAAATCCATATCATTCATTAACCAATGTTAATACAAAACCTTTTTGGCTGGGAGTGTTCAGAACCAAAACAATGGCCCTCATGCACGAAACAGTTCGTATTCTTATCCTAAATGTCTCCTACTTTTGTTCGTACGAAGTGTTCGTACGAACATGCCACGTCAGATCCAACAAACTCTTCTATCCACAGGAAAAGCGTGTAAACGGGCTGCTTAAAGTTGATGAATCTCACCTGTTCTAAACAGCTGCGCGTGCACGCGTGAGCTTATTTACATAATTCCCACCCCTCAAAACGCCATATAAGGCTACGTTTCCTGCCTCAGAGGCAGAACGTGTACGTTCATAAAATGACAGCGAAAAGTAAAAAAGAAGAACTCTACCGGTGCGGAGGATGAAGTTCTGTGGTCTCTGAGGACAAGAAAAGAAAATCTGTCCTTATTAGCAGCGTCACTCATGGAAGTAAATGACCAGCTAAAACCAAAGAAAGTTTGTTTATAATAAATGTGGATCTCGAAACATGCATGCGTACTGGTGGCTTACTGGTTAAAGCATTGCACTGTTAGCTGTTCCTAACCTTTTTTCTACACCTCGTGGGATCGAGTCCCACAAGGTATGATTCTTTTTTTTTCCTTCTTACTTTAGATTATTTATTCATTCCAAATTAAAAAGGCTTTATGCTTTATTTCTTGTTGTATTGTAAATAGTTTTCTTGTGTTTTTTAAATCTGGAATGAATTAAAAAAAAAAAAAAAACGTTGTCCTCCCACGGGAGGCGATCCCATGACCTTCGGAACTGCGACGCAGTGCTCTACTGACTGAGCCACATCAGAGCTATGACAGCAGCTGGAGGAAGTCTGTGTAAAGTCTGGCTTACCGAAGTCTGCGATACCGCGGCAAATTAAACTTAAATTAATTCATGGTTTAAGTTGATTTCAGTTTGAGATCTTCATATTAATATTGTAGTGTTAGAAAACGGCATTGATAACAAATTGATTTTCATTTAAATACTTTAATCCGTTAGTCATTATTACATTTAAAATTATAATTCGACTTCAAACAGAACCTATTGTCAAAAACAATTGTGGTGCGTTACTTTTTTAAACTCTAAACATTTCCTAAATAACGAAATATGAAGTTATTTGTGGAGTAATGCTGTCTGGATGACAGCAGACGGACCGCTCGTAAAATATACGACAGGTCCGGACCACACGTAGATTTTGTTCGTATCTGAAAAAAATCGTAGGATACGTGAACATTGTTGAATGCCACATATGCTCCTAAATCACTCGTAAGCACAGTTTAAGCACAAATCTGTGCGTACGAACGGTTTGTGCATGAGGCCCAATATCTCAACTAATGACAACCGTAATGACTAAACAACAAGGAAACAACGTTTCACTGCTTCGACACACTCTTGTCGTCAGATTCCACCTTACTGTCCGTGCCGGCTTGGTTTCCTCTAGACTCACGTTTGTGACGCCTAATCAGATCTAGTTGAGCCGCATGATCATCGAGTCGGGCATGAAGAGATCGTACGTACTGAAATAGGATCACAATAATTCCGCCCATAATGATGGATGGGATCAATCCCAGCACTAGACTTAACGTGTCCGCGCTAGACCATGCATAGTTAATTGGTTGAAACCGGGTTCCAGTCTCGGATTTGAGGGTCCTGAGAACTTTGTTTACAGGTTCCACATTGACGATTTTAGTACCTTCGAACCGGAGTTGTTCTATGGTTTGAGGGTCTATTTCCAAACTCATGTTTGTGAAGCACTCGGGTACCTCAAGGGCAGTTTCCCATTGCTCCGGACGGAGGTGGTAGAGCGTCAGTTCACCAATGTGTATAGTCGTCCCTTGGGGGACATTGATCCACATTGTATTGTCCGGTAGAGTCACAAGTTGGTTGGCCGCGGGATGGCCATGGACTATCAACGCGTTTCGTTGGGGAGTGTTTACTAGCCAATGCGAACCAATCCTTTCCGCTTTAGCGGTTGTGACCTGGCGTCGAGGTGTTATCGTCGTCGAGCATTTTGAGTTATCTGGAACGGGTGTGACTCCGCAAATGCCCGTGGCCTTATTCAAAATGAAAGGCTTACTTGTACACAGGTAGTGTATCTCGTGGGTGAGAGTACACATCTGGAGGTTTGGAGCTAAGTAAATTGTGGGGTTATCGTCATGATAAGCGACCACCTTTGGGGTGTCGATTCTGACGTGGTTTTCACCGTGCCAATTTCCGACGTTAACAACGTCCTTGAGCCTGTAAATGCCATCAGAGGGAATGATGGGTAGATTGATAAGAAACGCGAATTCACCCGCTTTGTGGTTGACGTAAATCGGGACCGCGCTACCGAGAGTGTAAGCCAGGTGAGCCTGGATTGGTCTCACTAGTTCGTTTGTAGCGGAGTACAGGATGTCAATCACCATCTGCAGGGAGACGAGATAAGGTGGGATTCTGCCAGTAGCTAGTGTATCAACCGTCGAGCTGATATCTCTAAGCGTATCAGAAAGGATCCCATCTATCAAGTGGGCGTTGGCGTAGTCCGATTCTACCTTAAGTTTTAACTCATTGACCGTTTTTGCAAGGGTCTTTATTTCTTGGGTGTGAGTGTTCAAAACTAAGACAGTATCTTTGACGGTTTTGGTCACCTGTGTGAACTGTTCTTGTTGCCGATCCATCTGTGATCGGATCTTTGGGAACTCATCTTGTATTTCATTAACGTGTTGTTTTAAGGTTGTTATGCTGACCGTGTTGACCGCGGACAAACCTAAACCTAGAAGGGATCCGAGAGGAGAGGCTGCGAGGAGTAGCCATCCAATGCTACGCGTCTCTCTACTACTAGCTCCACTCAGCTCCTGTTGTGTAATAGTGAACTTATGTAGTTGCTTTAACATGTGTTGGATTTGTCCTTTTGCGCTCTCAATCGGAAAAGTATACCACGTTTTGTTGGACCATTCTTCATTGATCCTAATGTGTTGTTTAACCACCATTTGGGGATCAAAACGAACGAAAACCTTCTGGGTGTACAGATGACAATCTGTGATGAGCAGACCAGGTTGATCCCTAAGACTGATTCCTGAGGTGGGTCCAAGGGTCACAACCTCGAGTTGTCCGTCTTGGAGGAGTCCCAAGAGGGCGAAGGTTAATAGGAGCAGTTTCATCGTGGTCCTAAGGAAACACAAACAGACAGATCTTAGCTTTCTAACAGATGTTGGGTTATGCGACTTATAGGGTGGGAAATACGGTAGCTCAAACCTGATTAGTTTATTTACTATCTTGTGTTTGGACGACCTTATTTTCCCATGAAGTCGGTGAGTTTGTGAGATCTTTGTCTTTTGTGGAGTCATTGAACGCCTTGTAAGGTTTGATCTGATTTCGATGTACCCATTTAGCAATTGGCTCTTTGCGGCCTTTGCTGATTTTGATTTCGTAGACGACTGAGGACACTTTGTCTGTTATCAGATGAGGTCCAGTCCACCTGGGCATTAGTTTGCGGGCGAGAGTTCCGGTCTCGGACTCTCCTTTCCCGGTTGCTGGGGCGAACGTATAGTACCAGACTCTGTCTCCCACTTGGAGTTCATTGTGAGAGGCCTTCTGGTCGTAGTACGCCTTGCGTCCTTCAGCGGATTTTTCCAGGTTTTTCTGGGCGAAAGCAAAAGTGTTTCTGAGGTGTACATTCAAATCTTTCATGTATTGTTGTGTAGTGTAGGCTGTCGCCATGGCGGCGTCGCCTGGTTGGTACAACAGGTGTAGAGGGAGAGTCATTTGTCGACCGGTCATCATCTCGAAGGGAGAGATGCCAGTTGATGTGTGTGGAGTGGCTCTTATGGCCATGAGGACCAGAGGGAGTTTCACGTCCCAGTCCTTGTGGTTTGCAGCCACGTATTTCTTCAAAATACTCACCACAGTTCTGTTTGCTCTCTCTACTTGGCCTGAAGCCTGTGGGTGGTAGCCGACATGAAAGTTGGCCTTGACGCCTAGCGTCTTCCACAGTTCTTTCATCACTTCACCTGTGAAGTGTGTACCTTGGTCTGAGTTCACCCTAAGGGGAAGTCCAAACCTTGAGAATATATGATTCATTAACAACATAGCAGTGGTTTGTGCTGTGTCGTTAGGAGCTGGTAGGCATTCTACCCATTTGGTGAATGCACAGGTTACCGTGAGAAAATATTTATTTCCTCTAGAGCTCTTAGTGAGTGGTCCAACCCAGTCGATCTGGAGGTCAGACCATGGGAATGCAATGCCTCTGCTTTGCAGTGGTGCTCTGTGAAGTGGTCTGGTTGGCTGAAACTGGCCACAGACCACGCACCCTTCAATGTAGTCCTTGACATCCTTTTTCATTCCAGGCCAATAGGCAATTTGTTTTAATGCCGTCAGCGTGGCTTTATCTCCTTTGTGTCCTGCGGACGGGAGATCATGGGCATGAACTAACATCACCCCCCTTTGGTCATGGGGAACCACGAACACAGGTGAGGACGTTGGTCCATGAGCGAAAGTTAAGATGCCCTTGATTAGTTTTAGCTGTTTGCGCAGCTGATAGAGGACCTTAAGGTCTGGATCGGAATCCAGGTCGTCTTTAGACGGACTATTTTTGTTCGGATCGGTCAGGTACAGTATCATGGAGTTGATAGCAGGATCCGCCTTCTGTAGTTGGATGATGTCTGGGTCAGTCAGTGCAGGTCGTACAGAGACTGCGTTGTCAGCAGGTCTGGCTGCGGCCTGTGCACGTGTGACTGCCATAACCCTGACTGAAGGTTGTATTGGCAGAGTCTCGATTAACCAGGAGGGGTCGAAGGACCATAGAGGACCTTCGTCGGCTCCTTCCTTGGCTAAGGAATCTGCAATGTCATTGTAGTGCTTGTCATCGCCTGGGACTCTAGAATGCCCTGGAACTTTCTTCCAGTAGATCTGTAAGTCGTGTGATGTCACCAAGTGATCACACGCTATGAAAAGCTCTTTGTGTTTGACCACTTTTCTGTCGCTTGTTAGGAAACCGTTCTGTTTCCACACAGCGAGGTGACAAGCGAAACTCAAACGAGCATAGTTAGAGTCAGTGCAGATGACTAGCGTCTTGATGGAGCGTTCTACTACCATCTGGAGAGCTATTAGGATTCCTGCAATCTCAGCGTACTGAGAAGTCTGAGATCCTAATTTGTAGCTGAAAGTTATCTGCTCTTGGTCTTGGAGGAGGACCCCTCCAACACCTGCTCTGCAGATCTTGTCGCGGAGGAATGAAGATCCATCCACGTACAATGTTGTCATATCTTTGCAGATATTGTCATCAAAGAAGTGGTGATTCGGGTCTTCAGTTACTGGGGGTTTTACCTCAACCGGCGGCTGGGTGGCTGGTACATCTTGTGTACACTTCTGGCAGATTGCCAAGTCCGTCCCCAGATGTGACTTCTTGTTTTGACCATAACGTATGTCTAGGTTAAAACTTTGAAGCGCCATGAGCCACGTTGCAACACGTGAGTTTGTCACCACACCATCTCTGATGCGTTCACTGTTAAGAAAGGTCACTGGCTGGTGTTGTGTTTCCACAATGATTTTCTGTCCACCAATGTAGCTGGAGAAATGTTTAACTGCCCACACTGTGGTCAGTAAAGCTTTCTCACAGTCTGAGAATCTCAATTCGGGGCCTGCCATCGTTTTGCTGGCGTAGGCTACTACACGTTTGTCTCTGTCGTGTATCTGGTACAGACCTGCACTTATGCAATGAGCTGAGAAGCCCACTTCCAAGTAAAACTCTTTGTTGTAGTCTGGGTAGACTAAACAAGGGGCTGACTTGATCCTGTTTATAAGAGCGTCCATTGCCTGTTGCTGTTTGTCAGTCCAAACAAATGGTACGTCTTTTTTAAGGAGTTCAGTCAGTGGTTTCGCAAGGTCCGCATAGTTTTCGATGAATTGGTTCGAGTAGTTACACACGCCCAGAAAACTTTGTAGTTCTTTGAGATTGGTGGGGACTTTGAGATTGTCGAGGCCTTGGGTGCGAGTCAGCTGTGGTTGTACTCCGTCAGGACCTACAAGTAGGCCAACGTAGTCCACTTTGGTTCTGCACCATTGGCATTTTGACAGTGATATTTTAGCACCAGCAGTTGTCAGCTGATTCAGAACGTGGTCGATCTCAGCCAAATGTGAGTCCAGTGTTGGCTGCCTCAAAAGGACATCGTCCACGTAGATCAGTGTCCCACGCTCGTGGGCGTCTGGACATGCTTTGTTCAAGAAAATGTTGAACTCTGCAGGTGAGTTAGCGTAGCCAAAGGGACACCTGTTAAAGGTGTACTGACGGCCACCAAAAGTGAAAGCTAGTTTGTACTGGTCCTCGGCGCGCACAGGGATGGTCCAAAAACCAGAGGCGACGTCGAGAGTCGAGAAGTACTTACCATTGGTGACCTTGGGCAGTTCCTGTTGGAGTTGCGTCATAGGCCATCTGGATAAGGGAACTTGTTTGTTTAGCTTTCTGTAGTCTATAGTGAGTCTCCACTTACCATTAGGTTTTAACACCGGCCATAAAGGCGCAGAGTAAGTGCTGTTACAGTATCGGATGATACCTTTTTCTAACAGGTCATTAATGATTTCTCTGATAGGTTGATGTGCTGCCAGAGGAATCTTGTACTGTCTGACAAATGCAGGGGGAGCATTAGGCGGGGTTGGGATGCTCACTGTGTGGAGCGTGGTCAACCCACAATCCATCGAGTCAGCTGAGAATGATTTCTCATACGTTAAAAGAACTTTGCGAAGTTTGTCCCTTTCTTCATCAGTTTTCAGGGCGTCGGCTTGAGCGACCACCTGTTCAATCTGTGAAGCAATTGAGAGGGGTTCTTGTCCTTTGGGGAGCTCCATTGAGTCCCTTTCAGTGTCGTGAAACCTGTCTACAGGTAGGGCACTATAAGTTTGAGGACCTAGACTGTCTCCTCGGTTGAAACCGAACCGGTTGACTGTGTCATGGTCGGAATCATTGGGGGAGAAGAGAGCTATGGCCTGTGTTGGTTTCGTGAACAAGACTTGCCCCGTGTGTTGATTTGGGATCAAGTTTTCTGGGAGTCCTCCCAGAAATGGAATGCTTAGCTCAAAATCATGAAAATCAGTAGAGATCAACCATCCTAGCTGTGTGTTTTTTGGGATCAGTACCTCTTCTGTGCTTGTGTTGCACACAGCAACAGTCGTGGTTCTGCAGTCGAGGGTCACTTGGCATGTGGCCTCCATGGACAGTCCTAAGTTGAAAAACATAGGAGATGGTTGAAAGTATGCCTGTTTTGTGCTAATAGCTTGTCCTTTCATGATGTGACACATCACTGGCTTGTTCATAACCTGAGGTGGTACCGCAGTGTTATGGCTGTTAGCAATCTGACAGACCTCTGGAATGGTCTGTCCAGCCTTAAGGTTCTCTGTGGTCAGCACAGGAGAGTCCTTTGTGGCCGTGTCTAGTGACCACAGTACATTGTTGTTGATGTCCACTCGGACACCTAATCTTACCAAAATGTCGGAGCCTATGTAGGTTGCATGTGGTAAGTTCGGGACCACGAGGAACGGGTGATCCAGTTCTCGTTGGTTCCAGATTAGTTTCAGGGCAATGATCCCTATTGCGGTCATTACCTGTTTATCGTTGGGGTCTAACGAAAAGCGGAAAGCCTTTTTGTTCATATCTAGACCCAACTGTTTCTCAACCAAGGTTCCATAGAAAGCTTGGCTGATCGCTGATTTCTCCGTCCAAGGAGACAAAACAGCATCATCGGCGTGGGATCCTTGGATCTCAACACCTTTGACTACCCGTGGTAGGTAGTGTTCAGTGGGTGCTGACTGTTCCAGCTCGCAGAGGAGGCTCTCTTGTTGGGCCTTTTCTGCCTCACCTGTTGCTGAAGGTTCACTTACCGGGATTGTGCTCTCGTTGGAGGACCCCTTTGTGCCTTCCGCGGTACCTGCTGTTAGACAGTCAGTGTCACCTTGTGTAGGCATATCGATTGGCAGTGGTTGGCTCACTCTGGTCCACATTGTTTGATCGCCATAATCTATAATCGCGTCGAAGCGGTTTATAAAGTCTTGGCCAACCAAAAATGGGAATGAGTCAACGGTGGACACGTGTACCGGGTGGTATAGCGTCATTTCACCAATCTGCATATGAACCATGGCTATAGCTGTAAGGGTTGTTCTCGTCTCTGAGAGTCCCTGCAGTACTACAGCACATTCTTTGAGGGGTATTTCCCTGTCAACCCCGCTAGCGGCTATCCTTAGCTCCTTCAACAGTGTGGGAGACATAATGGTTATGTCAGCCCCACCATCCAGGAGGGCCTCTTCTGTGAGGACCCCTTCTAAAGTGATTGACAGGTAAGCCT
>JBBPBX010012999.1:0-32711 GCA_038048925.1 Garcialebias charrua
AGTACAAAACTGCTCTCATTACACACCAATGCTTACACGGAACTTCACCTGATTATCTAAAGGACATTCTTGCACCATATTCATCCACCCGGTCTCTACGATCACAGAACAGTAATCTACTTCACATTCCACGAACCAAATTAAGGACCATGGGAGACCGGGCATTCTGTGTGGCTGCCCCCCGCCTATGGAACTCCCTCCCTGACTGCCTGAGAGCTCCACAGTCACTGGTTGACTTTAAAAGCGGTTTAAAGACTTTTCTTTTTAAGCAAGCCTATTCTGCCTCCACATGATTTTATCTTTGATCTTAGTTGATATTATTATTGATTTTACTTGATTTTATCACTTGTTTTATTTTTTTTAAGCAAGCCTATTCTGCCTCCACATGATTTTATCTTTGATCTTAGTTGATACTATTATTGATTTTACTTGATTTTATTTGTTTTATCACTTGTTTTATTTGACCTTTAATTTTGTGGCACTTTGTAGCACTTTGAGATTTTCATTAATGAAAAGTGCGTTATAAATTAAATTCATTATTATTATTATTATTATTATTCGTCCAGGTCTGTTCTTTTGAGGCAAAAATTTGTGTTTTAATGTTTTTTAATTTATATTTATTTATTATTATTTGTCTGGTTTGGAGAAAGTGAAAACATTTAGATGTTTCTCTGAAGTTCAACCAAAAACCACAAAGCTCTGGACATTCAGGACCAAACAAAGAAGGTTGATGACGGTTCCGAAGCTGCTTTCTTTTAAAGATGCTGTGGGTTTTTCACAAACTGAGATTTTATCTTTGATCTTAGTTGATACTATTATTGATTTTACTTGATTTTATTTGTTTTATCACTTGTTTTATTTGACCTTTAATTTTGTGGCACTTTGTAGCACTTTGAGATTTTCATTAATGAAAAGTGCGTTATAAATTAAATTCATTATTATTATTATTATTATTATTCGTCCAGGTCTGTTCTTTTGAGGCAAAAATTTGTGTTTTAATGTTTTTTAATTTATATTTATTTATTATTATTTGTCTGGTTTGGAGAAAGTGAAAACATTTAGATGTTTCTCTGAAGTTCAACCAAAAACCACAAAGCTCTGGACATTCAGGACCAAACAAAGAAGGTTGATGACGGTTCCGAAGCTGCTTTCTTTTAAAGATGCTGTGGGTTTTTCACAAACTGAAGGAAGACATGAGTCAATGCAGCCTGAAACCATCGAACCACCATCAAGATTGATCCCTGTTCCTCCACCCAACTCATTATTCAGTTTCAGGAACAATCCATCCATCCATCCATCCATTTTCTTCCGCTTATCCGGGGTCGGGTCGCGGGGGTAGCAGCCTAAGTAGGGAGGCCCAGACTTCCCTCTCCCCAGCCACTTGGAGCAGCTCCTCTGGGGGAATCCCAAGGCGTTCCCAGGCCAGCCAAGAAACATAGTCCCTCCAGCGTGTCCTGGGTCTTCCTCTGGGTCTCCTCCCGGTGGGACATGCCCGGAACACCTCACCAGGGAGGCGTCCAGGAGGCATCCTAACCAGATGCCCGAGCCACCTCAACTGGCTCCTCTCGATGTGGAGAAGCAGCGGCTCTACTCCGAGTCCCTCCCGGATGACTGAGCTTCTCACCCTATCTCTAAGGGAGAGTCCAGACACCCTGCGGAGAAAACTCATTTCAGCCGCTTGTATCCGAGATCTTGTTCTTTCGGTCATAACCCAAAGCTCATGACCATAGATGAGGGTGGGAACGTAGATCGATCGGTAAATTGAGAGCTTTGCCTTTTGACTCAGCTCTCTCTTCACCACGACAGACCGGTACAGCGCCCGCTTCAGTTTCAGGAACAATACCGTTTTTATTTTATTTTGAAGAACTCCCACCACAACGATCGTGGAAAATCTTTAAAAAAAAAAAAGTACAGTTTTGGATCTACTGTATTGCTTTTTTAATTCAAAAATGTGGGCATTCTAAGCTTTAAGACTGCCGGGAGCTGTTTACATGAGTTGAACTGACGTGCAAATCACTGTCCCTCTCAAGAGTCAGTGTGTTTGTTAGCCTGATACGTACAAGAGAGGTTTTGATCTTTTTTTTTTTACCCTTTATTTATCCAGGTAGTCTCATTGAGCCACGAGAACTCATTTTCAAGAGAGACCTGTTAGGGAGCAGATGGTGGGGGTTAAGGGCCTTGCTCAGGGGCCCAGAGTGGGGTGAATCAGGGTGGAGGCAGATGTGGATGTTTCACCTTTTTCCACACACATTTTTTGATGCTGTCTGTACCAGGGCTTGAACCGGCGACCTTCCGATCACAGGCCCACTGTCTCTAACTACTGCTCCACCACTCCCCCACATATGTGGGCCCCCTTATATTTGGGGCCTCTGCTCTGGCTCTTATTTGTTAGATCTTTCTTGTCCTGCTCAGCATTTGGGTCATGTGTAATTGTTTTAAAGTGCTTTGTGATTTTTTTTTATATTAAACTGGCCTCAATGTGTGACTTTAGAGTCGTCCACAAAGAAACAAGTCTTGTAAAATTGCATAAAAAGATTACCCTTAAATCCACATGGAAAATGAATTTTATTTAAAACCTCAAATCTGTATTTTTTTGGGGAGAAAAACAATTCCAGTGTGAGATGTCGTCTTTGTGTTTTTGTGTAGACGGCCAAAACGCAACCTTTTGAAAACGATGTCATTGCCCACTAATCAAAGCTACGATTTGAGGGCATCCTCTTGTTCTTACGTTTGGATTTGATTGGAGGCTTCTTGAACGGCCGTGGTAAGGCATATTTTGTTACTTCCTGTTTTCTTTACTGGTAGTTGGAGTATTAATTAGTTTGCTCGAATCTTTTGTTTTACTGGGATTATGCACAAAACCCCCTCAATACAGTTATTTTCTACTATTGGGCTGTGCAAGAGACACCTTTTTGTTTTTCAATACTTCTTCGTTTTCATCTGTGAATTTGAAATCTGTTTGCTCTTCCTAGCTTAGCATGGCTTCTGATTCTCTCCCAGCTTCCTCAGTTCTCACTTGCTCCCTGTGTCAGATGTTTAGCCATTCCTCTGCCTCCTTTACTGATAATGGTTTGTGCAATAAATATGTATAGTTGAATGGTAGCTTTGGAGGAGAGGCTGTCAGAATTGGAAATTTGGCTCTGCACTGGTGAAAAACCATTAGATAGCCAGGTGCCCTTAGGCAGCACAGAGCCACTGAGATTAGCTCCTGTTANCGGCAAACAGTCGGGAGAGCCTCGCTATCTGATTACACAACCACAACGGGACTTTTTTCGGACTTTTTAAACTCACCGGATCGAGCCTCCAGGAATTGGAACCAAACTCCGGTAAGAAACGTGGCATTTTTACAGTTGCTGCTGACAGGCTGCTGTCCTCTCCAGTGTAGATCACCCCAAACATAAAAAAAAGTTTTAATCTCATCGAAGACCGTCGGAGGTGCAGTTAAAACAACAACTGAACCCGGAAAACAAGCCAGAGACCCCTCCCTCTGCTACCCCCTAGTGTACATCATCAGACGGTGTTCAGTGGTTCAGTGGGACCGTGACCAGCGGCCAAAAGGGGACGGCAGGCGCGTTTCGAGTTGTGCAGTGGGTAACCGGCATGAGAGGCTTGTGCTGCGACTCCAAATGTAACTGAACTGCAGTAAAGTGGTCTCCTCCTCCTCTCAGCTCCGAGTGAGCGCACTCAGCTCAGTCCAGTCTGTTTAAATTATGTTCCTGACTGTCACGCACGCTGCGGTGTCAGGTTTCAAACAGCCACAGCTGACCGAATTTCCGTCTTTTTTTTTATCACTTCCCGGCCGAGACGCATTGAGGAAATAAAATTAAATTACAGTACAACAGAAAATTACAAAAAGGTAACGCAAAATAATTTGGAGAAAGTAACTTTAATCTGATTACTGGATTTTAAATAGCAATGCGTTAGATTACTCGTTACTGAAAAAAGTGGTCCGACAAGAGTAACGCGTTACTTTGTAACGCGTTAGTGACATCACTGCTGATCACAGCCCTCCTGAAACTGAACAGCATACACAATATTACTCTGTTTGTGCCGGGGGACTGGATCTTTGGGATGAACCAGTCTTTGTCGTAATGTATTTTGGGGTTTAAAAGCCACTGGGACTTTGTGTTTAGAAAATAAACATCTCATTTTCTCTGAAACTCTCGCAACATACGGAATGGCCACTGGTCTGCGTTCCTTCTTTTCACCTGATGGCTGGCTGGAGTCCTGTTTGGGTTTCTTCTCTGCTTTGAGGAAGGCCCAGTTATGATATCCACATTGCTCTAGAGTGTGATTTCTCCTTCTGTCTGGCTCCTGAGTTAGTGGGGACGCTGTCTGCTCTGTAATACAGAGTCCTGATGACTCCTAACTTGTGCTCCAGAGGGTGATGGGAGTCAAACTGCAAATACTGGTCTGTGTGGGTGGGTTTGCGGTACACCTCAGTTTGCAAATATCCTCTATCAGAAACTGAGACCTCACAGTCAGAGAAAGCCAACCTGCCAATTTTTTTACATCGTCTCGTGTGAACTTGATATATTTATCCACAGAGTTGATGTGATCAGTAAAATGTTGGACTTCCTGAGATTTAATTTTAACCCAGGTGTCGTCAACATACCTGAACCAATGACTTGGTGGTGTCCCTGAAAAGGACGTCAAGGCTCTCTTTTCTACATCCTCCATGTACAGGTTGGCAACAATAGGAGAAACTGGAGACCCCATAGCACACCCATGTTTCTGCCTATAATATGTGAAGTTTGAAAAGGATCAGTTATAATCTCTGGCATCCACCCCCATATGTGAAGTAGGTTGACTGCAGGCACAGTTTCAAGAGTTGACACAGTTGTTCTGTGGAATGTGTGGTCCTGCTGCTCAGAGTGGTGTCTGATTTTAACCTTAAACAGACCACCTCTACTGCCTCATCAACAGGAATGCACGTAAAGAGTAATGTGACATTAAAAGAGACCATGGTTTCATCAGTCTCCATGATGACATCCCTCACCTTACCCACAAAGTCCATGGTGTTCTGTATGTGGTGTTCTGAGCAGCCAACTAAAGGGATGAGTACAGACGCCAGATATTTGGAAAAATTGTAAGTGACCGAGTTAATCATGCTAACAATTGGTCTTAAAGGTACACCTTGTTTGTGGATTTTGGGTAAACCATACAGACTAGGTGTGGCCTCCCCTGGGTACAGTCTGTGGTACAGAATACGGTCAATAACCTTGTCATGCTCCAAAATTTTCAGGCAATCTATCAACTTCTTGTAACCACTTCCTGTATCTCTTTTCAGCAGTTCATAAGTGGTTAAGTCACTAAGGAGTAACATAACTTTCTCATGATATTCTTTCTGGTTCAAAATCACTGTGCATCTTCCTTTGTCTGCTGGAAGGATGATGATGTTTTTGTCCTTGCTAAGAGTGGTGAGTGCATCCCTCTCTTCTCTACTGATGTTGAAAGGTGGTGGTTTGGCATTACTGAGGCAGGCTGAAACTTTGATTCTGAGTTGTTCTGCTTCAAATTCTTTAATTTTGTTGGCTGACTCAGTGGCTGTGATCATTTCCACCAGAGGAATTCTACTTGGTGCAACTGCAAATTCAGTCCCCTGGCAAGAATCTCTGTCTCCAGTTGGGTGAACTGTCTGTCAGATAAATTCTTCACCCACTTTTCTGTCTCCCTGGCATGTAACTGTTTACCGGAGTGTTGTCTTACACTCAATGTGTTATTGGAATTGTGATGGTGTTGACGAGTTATCAGTAAGTTAAATTTGTTTTGTTGTCGAGTCTTGGACTTGACATGCTGTGCTAAGCGTGCATGATCTGTACAGTCCATCACTTGCTGAAGCGTGGTCTGATCTAGGCACGCTGTTAGTTTTTGTTTAACGTGCTCTTCTTTGGCCTTCAAGGCCTCAATGGTAAAATTGTTCTGTCTCACCTGTTCATTCAGCAGCTGCGTCTGTGCCTTCTGAAGGATCTTGCTTGCCCGGTGCCCGCTGACCAAAGATTTCAGTTCCAGGCTCTTGGGAATTATGCCACTTTGTCTGCATCTAAGGTTGAAACGCAAGCGGTTCCTGTAGTCTGCCCTCTTCCTAGCTGTTTTCTCAAACTCTCTAACAGGTTTGAGGCAATCCTGGCCAAGGTGGTTCAAAATACCCTGATGCATGCTCAATAATCCAGGTAGAAAAATCTAAAAAAGCTAAGTCTGGTCCTCTGGACATTCAAAAAACGAAACGAAACAAAGCAAAAAAAAACTATAGAAACGTTTCATCTTTCGTCCAAAAGACTTCCTCAGTCTGAGATGCTGTATTTAGCTCAGTCTTATAAATAACACCCTCTCACAAGCCGTTTTCGCACTGCACAGCCCTCCCCGGCCCAGGCCGGTCCGACCCGGCTTCTAACCCGGGTTTGTCTTGTTCGCAGTTTTCTTTCCGGGCTGGCGTCAGCCCGAGTTTTAGAACCCGACCGACAAAGGTTCTAAGCGGGCTTTTTTTTAGTTTTTTAGTTTTTTAGTTTTTTAGTTTTTTTTAGTTTTTTTTAGTTTTGTTTTTTTTAGTGTATTTGCGATCGCTCCCAACGCATAGCCGGTAAAAATTAAACGAGCGGACCCCCGGCGTAGGGACCGGTTGCGACGGGACCCTCTTCTGGCGCGATGGAGCGGAGCTTCAACTGTACAGCCTCGCTGCAGCCTCGCAGCAGCCTCACAGCAGCGAGGACCTTCTCCTTACGGATTAGTTTACGGGAGACACTTGGTGAACTTTGTGTTGTCTTGACTGGAACAGCAATAACTCCCAAAATCTCCGCATGCAACGAGCGGAGCTGGCGAACACCGGAAGAGGAACAAGCTAACATTAGCATCGGATTCGGGTGGTCTCATGCTAAAAGGAGCAGCAAATTGCGGCGCGCTCAGACGGGTTTCGGTAAGTTATCTTAAGCTAGCACTAACAGTAAGTCAAATGAGTAATAAAAAAAGAGCTAATTTTAAAACAACAACACATTACAGATACTGGCTGTTACAGAGGGCGTTAACAGATCGTTGAAGGGCGTGGACTTCAAGAAACCGGTCGTTCAAAACAAAAGTTAAAAATGGCAGAATTAAAAAGGGTATAATTAATTATCTAAGAATTATTTTGTGTATTAAAATGAATTAATATTGTCAAGATAGCACACAGACATAACATAAAAATTTTAAATACCTATATGTGGTCTCTTTTTTAAACACATGACTGTTGTTTTTCATGATTTCATCTCATCTTTTGTTTATATGTTATTAATTTCATGTGTACAACACTTTGTTGCAGCTGTGGTTTTTTAAATGGCTTTATAAATAAAGTATAATTGTTATTTTTATGTTTTAGTTCAATTTTTAGTGTATTTGCAATCTCTCCCAACGCGCCACCGGCAAAAATTAAACGAGCATACCCCCGGCGTAGAGACCGGTTGCGACGGGACCCTCTTCTGGCTTGATGGAGCGGAGCTTCAACTGTACAGCCTCACTGAAGCCTCACAGGAGCCTCGCAGCAGCGAGGACCTTCTCCTTACGGATTAATTTACGGGAGACACTTGGTGAACTTTGTGTTGTCTTGACTGGAACAGCGATAACTCCCAAAATCTCCGCGTGAAACGAGCGGAGCTGGCGAACACCGGAAGAGGAACAAGCTAACATTAGCTTCGGATTCGGGTGGTCTAATGCTAAAAGGAGCAGCAAATTGCGGCGCGCTCAGACGGGTTTCGGTAAGTTATCTTAAGCTAGCACTAACAGTAAGTCAAATGAGTAATAAAAAAAGAGCTAATTTTAAAACAACAACACATTACAGATACTGGCTGTTACAGAGGGCGTAAACAGATCTTTGAAGGGCGTGGACTTCAGAACTTGTATCAGAAACCGGTCGTTCAAAACGAAAGTTAAAAATGGCAGAATTAAAAAGGGTATAATTGATTACCTAAGAATTATTTTGTGCATTAAATTGAAGGAATAGGGTCTAGATAGCCCACAGAAATACCATAAAAATTTTAAAAATCCATCTGAGGTCCCCTTTAAAAAACTTTTCTTTTATGTGTGTTGTCTCTTTTTGTGCAAACAACAAACAAACTAACTAACTAACTAACCTTCTCATGTTCTGTCTGTTTCGCTATCCTGTGTAGCCGAATCGACGACAGAGTTCATCCCAGCTACTAACTAAGTTTGTCTACCGATTGCTGCTCTGCTTGATGGCCCGTTTAGCACCGCTAGCGGGCTCACGAGTACCTCCACGTTTAGCTCCTGCTAACAAGGAGGTTCTCCAACCAGCACAGTCCAGGAGGAGGAATTTCTGCCTACCTGTTCAGCTACGCTGACTGGTAGTTTCCCTACGCCCACGACGAGAACATTGTGACGCTGAGAGCTTATCTACCTACGGGCTAAAGGATGGCTCTCAGACGTTAACCATGTCAGAGTTCGAGAAACCCTGATGGAGTGGACAAGGGCGAGCAGAGGGAATTTCCTCCAAACAGAAGAAAAGCCAACTACTGCCCCAGACAAAGCCTCCAACGACGGAGCAAGGTGTCGAGGAGGGAGCAGAGGACTTTTCACAACAAGCTGCAACGGTGCTTGTCGAAGCAGACGGATCCACTCCGGCTCCGCTTGACCTGTACCGCAGAACGGCCGAGTCTCTCAGGTGCCAAGACCTGCACCCCCACCGGGACAACAGGAGTCAAGGTTGGCGGGTAACTAATCCTCCCGAGGTAGTAACCTCGGTGAGGCACGACAGGTTTTTTAACTGGGTTCACGCGGTCAGGGTCGGCACCCAATACGGCCACCATTCCCCCCCACTAGGAGTGGGCCATATCGTCTTGTTTACGATAATACCGGTGGATTTTTTGACATCGGTGAAAAAAATTATATCGCGGCATCCTATGATTACGTCATTTGACTGCGTCTAACTTGCTTTGTGCGATAACGGTGGTTTTGTGGAGGAACGATGGGCGAAGCAAAACGACACTGTGGACCGCGTGAATCCGTGAAGCAGCAGACAGCAGCCGGTATTCCATGGAGACTGCCTTCATGTGGAGATGCCCTACATTTTGTTAATACGCATGCGCGCGCACACCGGACCCGAGAAGGAGGAACGAGCTAACATTAGCCTCATAGCTGCATCCTCGTAGCTTCACCGGGCAGCCAGCTTTGAGCGATCAGAGGTCCCTGGAGCTCGCCTCGATGTCGGACTGGAAGCCGAAGACATTGGGGGACAATGAGCTAACTTGGAATAATAAAGCCGACAACCTTTTAGGAGGTGCAGCTAAACCGGACTGCCCGGAGCTGCGGACTCGGGGAGGGGGGCTAAATGCTAACACATGCAGCTGAAGGCTGCGCGCACAGACGGTTTTCGGTAAGTTATTAAATCTTTTTCTGTCTCCAACTGTATGAAGTTAGGATACTAACAGTCCTTCCTGTAAAGGGTTTAAACTGCGTGGTGCTACAGAAAGCTGCGAAGCTCAGACGTAACGCAGCAGTGCTAACAGCTGGAGCTAACAGGCAAACTGATGACAGAAGCTGCCGCTCAAAGTAAGAAATTAATTTTTTTATTTACTGTATGCTCTTTTAAAATGTGTTAAAGTGTTAGAATAGTCATTACCGCACACGTACGTGTCAGTGGCGGCTGGTGCGGTATATATATTTTTGCTTGTTAAATATGAATATATTTTTTTGTATTCTGGTGACTGTTTATGAAAAGTCATTTTGAAATTACACATTTGTTTGATTGATTCAATAAAAGGAGAAAATGTGAAATATCGTCTGTGATATCGTTATCGAGGTATTTCAAAAAATATATTGTGATATCATTTTTTGGCAATATCGCCCACCCCTGGAATGCTCTGCCTTTACACATTCGACAAGCTCCCTCACTGTCCATTTTTAAAACACGTTTAAAAACGCATCTATACTCATTGGCCTTCAACCCAACTGAGACTTGATTTTACTTCATGTTTATTGATTTTATCTGTTTATCTTGTCGTTTTATTGTATTTTAAAGTGAAATTTTAGTTCACTGTGTATTAGTTTGGTGGTCAGCGCTTTGTTTCAGCTGTGGCTGTGTTAAAGCGCTTTACAAATAAAGTTGATGATGATGATGATGACCCCTACCCCCCACCCCCTTCTTCCAGTTCCGGACTGGGAGGGCAGGGAACTGACGGGTCTGTCTCACATCCAGAACTTCAGCCACCAAGGCCTACCCAGCAGACCATGTCGTCTTCAGCAGTGCAGCTGGAAAGGATCTAGTGCGCACAGTGCCCCGCGGCCCGCACAGCCTCATGGCTGTAGGCTCACCAGGCAGAAAAGCTGCAGGAACTGCAGGGGGCTACCAACAAAAGGAAAAGACGGCAGAACTGCTGGATGAGGCCCACAGGATGGCAGACTTTACTGCCCGCCCTTCGGGTGCATCAGCAGTCGCTCTGGGTAAGAGCAGGACTGAAGTGGTTGTCGCACAGTGACACCAGTGACCAATATCCTCACTGATGAGGGCTTTTCACCCA
Organism: Garcialebias charrua; assembly: GCA_038048925.1. Classification (NCBI taxonomy): domain Eukaryota; kingdom Metazoa; phylum Chordata; class Actinopteri; order Cyprinodontiformes; family Rivulidae; genus Garcialebias; species Garcialebias charrua. The sequence continues at coordinate 10,506 of JBBPBX010012999.1, forward strand.
CGGGAAAAGGAAAGCCACACATATTCAAACCTCCCCAGGGTCCAAGAGACCATGGTGGAAGGGACAAAGATGTTCGTTAAAACACAAAACATGTTCCCCTGTTTGTGCGATAAAAACAAAATGTTGTTTTAAAGCACTAATAAAACCACATAGTGTTTTAGTGTCTCTGTGCAGAAGTCACGAGTCAACCCAGTACTTCTCCTGCGGTGCGGAGAGAAAGCAGAGGCCTGCATGATCCTGAGCTGTCCCTGCACCATAACAGGCATTTTCACTCACAGAGGGGGAGAAAAGGCCAAACTTTTACCACCAGTATCTGTGTTAAAGGAGTGCAGATCAACTGGTCCAGAACGTTTAAACACACAAGAACACTCAAATGCTTGTGTAATTAGGAGAAATTGCCGTTCACACACGACAATAAAGTCTCAAACTACTCAAGCTGTTCTGTGTCACGACTCAGCATTAAAGGGAAAACCCCACCATTTTTTAATGCAACCAGTGTCGATATAGAGTGCGGGGAGCCGTCTCGCACAGGTGGCAAACCCCCCCTCTCATAAAAACTCTGTCCATCAAAGGACCCAGTGAGCCCACATGGGGGAGCAGGGGGTGACCTGTCGCAGACAGACCCCTCGCCCCTGCTGGCAGGCAGAGGTCTGTCAATACCAGACAGACACTCCAGCTACCGCATGCCTTCCAGACTGAGCGCACACGCTGGCGCCTGGAACACATGCAAACCAAGCACATGGGTCATGTCCACTGTCACCCTAGGTCTCCAGCTGCAGTCCCACAAGCGACCACCTCCCTTCACAGGGATGCTGTCGTCTTCCATAAACTCAGACTGTGCTAATGTCTTAAGAGACGAGATCTCAACCATGATGCGGAAAGGAGTGATCAGAGTGGTCCCTGCTCACGATGTAAAAAAAAAAAAAGGGGGGCCACTACAGCAAGTACTTCCTGGTCCAAAAACGAGATCAGGGCTTGAGGCCCATCTTGGACCTCAGGGGTCTGAACAGGAGAATAAAAACATACAAATTCAGGATGTTAACACTCAGACAAGTCATTCACTCGGTTCGTCCGAGGGATTACTTCTGCATGGTGGATCTGAAAGACGCTTTCTTCCACATCAGCATCCTGCCCTGCCACAGAAAATATCTTCACTTTGCCTTCATGGGCACCGCGTTCGAGTTTTTGGCAATGCCTTTCGGCCTGAAAACCGCCCTCCAGATCATTCACGAAATGCCTGGACGCAACCCTGACCCCGGTGAGGGGTCATGGGGTCAGAGTTCTGAATTATCTAGACGATCTGTTTATACTTGGACACAGCAGAGTCCAGGCACAGCAGCATGCAGAGAGGGTGATGTCTCACCTGGAAGCCCTAGGTTTTGTTATAAACCTGGCAAAAAGCAATCTGACCCCATCCCAGATTACCGTATTCCTGGGAGTACAGCTCAACTCCATATTGTACAGAGCAAGGCTCTCAGAAGCACGGGTTTTATCCCTCCACCTCTGCCTAGCACGTTTTCAGCTAGGCCAGAGAGTGCCTCTCAAGCTGTGCCAGCGTCTCCTGGGCCTCCTGGCAGCAGTCATTGTCTGCGTGCCTCTGGCCTTATTAAGAATGTGCCCTCTACAGATATGGCTCAACAAACAACTGCATCCTGCCCCCCTCAACGAACGAGGGGGATACTGATCGGCCCAGAGTGCATGAAGGCTCTGGAGCCATGGAAGGCCCCCTCAGTGTTCAAGAAGGGCGTCACGCTAGGGAGGGTATTGTCCCGAATCCTGGTCACCACAGACGCGTCAAAAACTGGGTGGGGAGGTCTCTGCAGAAACCAGTACGCCCAAGGGGTCTGGAAAGGGCAGGAGGCCAAGCCCCACATAAATTTCCTGGTACTCAGAGCAGTGTTTTTGTCTCTGAAACACTTTTACAGGAAGGGGCTTGTTGCACAACAACATGTCCTGATAAAATCAGACAACAGGACCATGGTCTTTTACATCAACAGAGAGGGTGGAACAAGATCCCAACCCCTCCTCAGATTGACACAGAAACTGCTCATGTGGTGCAGCTCCCGGAACTTATCGCTGAGGGCGACCCACGTCCCGGGCGAGCTGAATCACGGGGCAGATGCCCTCTCAAGAGGGCCCCTCCTCCCCTCGGAGTGGTGGCTGAACCCGCGTATCGTGGATCAGATCTGGGCACGATACTGGAGGGCCACCGTAGATCTGTTCGCCTGTAGCAACAATACGCACTGCGCCCTGTATCATTCGATAAGGGAGACCGATGCACCACTGGGGACAGATGCCCTGACGTACGGCTGGCCAACAGGGAGGTTGTATTACGCGTTTCCCCCTGTTCCCTTGATCCAGGCGACGCTGGAACGTGTATGAAGGGGAGCTCTCTCCCTAATACTGATAGCCCCCAGGTGGCCTCTGAAAGCATGGTTCCCAGGGGTGATTTCACTGCTGACAGAGATACCATGGCAGTTGTCCCCCACAGGGACCTGCTGACCCAGGCCCATGGGCAGATCCTTCCCCCACGCCCAGAACTTTGGCAGCTCTGGGCCTGGCTGCTGAAAGGGCCCGGTTAATGGCTTCTGGTCTGCCCAGTAATGTGGTAAACACAATACAGGAAGCGAGAGCACAGTCTACTCAGACTCTTTATGCTCGCAATTTGCGTGTTTTTGAGGCCTGGTGTCTAGAGAGGAATATTATCTCATATTCCTGTGACCTGGTCCAGCTCTTGACCTTTCTACAATACCTGCTAGAGAAGGGTCGCTCTTTCTCCACCATTAAGATCTTTTCATCAGCCATCTCGGCATCCCACGAGGGCTGGGGAGGTAAATCACTTGGTGCCCACCCTCTCATGATACGATTCATGAAGGGCGTGCTGAGGAAGAGGCCTCCAAGCAGGGCTTTGGCCCCTCTGTGGGACCTACAGTTGTCCTGGATGCTCTGTGTGAGCCTCCATTTGTGCCTCTTAGCAACATAAAGATAGATTTATTATCTTATAAGACTGCATTGCTCTTAGCTCTGTGCTCAGCAAAACGCATAGGTGACCTCCACGCATTATCTGTGCACCCAATGCGTACCAGATTTGCCCCTGACAGGTCAAAGGTCACACTGCGTCCCATCCCCGCATATGTGCCAAAAGTACCAACTTTAAATCCCAAAAGTCTAGACTTTGAGCTGTCAACCTTTCCTCCTTTCCCTGTTCTAACTACAGAACAGAGGCAGCTGAACGTGCTCTGCCCTGTTAGGGCCCTGAGCGCCTACATTGAGAGAACTAATAGTTGGCGAAAAACAAACCAGTTGTTTGTGTGTTTTGCTAACCCTGCTGCAGACAAAGCCCTGTAAAAAACCGTGTCTTTCACACTGGGTGACTGAGGCCATTAAAAGGGCATACAGCAGCAAAGGTCAGCAGGTGCCCAGTGGGGTACAGGTAGTCCCCGACTTACGAGCGAGTTCCGTCCCTAGGGGGCGCTCGTATGTCAAAAATTCGTAAGTAGGATCACATAGTAAAAAAATAATAATTTTTTTTTTTTTACTATTTTTATTTTTTATTTTTTATAAATGAATACATGTACAGTACTGGACAGTCACCAAGCACTTAGCCTATCCTAACACAGTTTTTAAAGATGAAGGAATAAGTTGAATTGTCTCCCTTTCACATAAAGGGAGCAAGCTCCCTATGGAGCATGCAGGGAGGAGGGAGACAATTCAACTGACTCCTTCATCTTTAAAAACTGTGTTAGGATAGGCTAAGTGCTTGGTGACTGTACAGTACTGTACATTTATCTATTTATTAAAAATATACAGTATATACAGTATTTTTATTTTTTATTGTTTTTTATTTATAAATAGATAAATGTACAGTACTGTACAGTCACCAAGCACTTAGCCTATCCTAACACAGTTTTTAAAGATGAAGGAGTCAGTTGAATTGTCTCCCTCCTCCCTGCAGGCTCCATAGGGAGCTTGCTCCCTTTATGTGAAAGGGAGACAATTCAACTTATTCCTTCATCTTTAAAAACTGTGTTAGGATAGGCTAAGTGCTTGGTGACTGTCCAGTACTTACATGTATTCATTTATTTAAATTTTTTTTTTATTTTTATTTTTTTTTTATGAGATGCATGCTCTTAAGTCCGGGACCTCGTAAGTCAGAGCGCTCGTAAGTCGGGAAGACCTGAGCTCTTCCCCGGCTGAAATGGTTTACGGTCAGCCTGTGCGCGTCCCCAGTGAGTTTTTACCTGAGGTACCCTCACCACAGTTCGCTCCACCGTTGCTCCATTTTTCACCTCAGGAGGCCCCTTTTCATGTCCCCGGCCCGGTACACCATTGTTTACCGCAGTCATTTGTCCCTAAGAGTCTGGAGTCCTCTAAATTTGTTTTTGTCAAACACAATGCACACAGGACACCACTACAGCCTTTGTATGATGGACCGTTTCGAGTTCTTCAACCAGGTCCGAAACATTTCATTTTGGATTTAGGGGGTCGTACTGAGACTGTCTGTATTGATAGGCTTAAACCAGCTCATGTTATGTCAGATGATCAGGTTGTTACGGCCCAAGCTCCTCGCAGAGGCAGACCTCCATCCACATTATTAACGGACGGCGGTCCTTCTTCCGGAAACTCTCAACGTCCATTGGAGCCCGAATCTTCTGCAGACCCTCCTCGTAGCCCTCCACTTCATCAGACTGGTTCTGCAGGGCCCAGGTTCAGCCGTTCTGGTCGTTTGATCAAACCTAAAATGCGGGACTAGTGATGGACCTTACTGGGTGTTCTGGGGGGGCGTGTGTGGTGGACCACTAGGGGGCTCTACTCACACCCAGTGGACCGAATGTATTACAGGATGCTTTTATTGTGAAAGGTCCAGAGGACCGGATGTTATGTGGGTATATAAAGCAGTGTTGGGCGGGTTCCCGCCAGTTTAGTAAGAGTTGATTAAAAGGTGAAGTTCTGCAGCCTGTCTCCTGTGTCGTCTCTTCACCCCCTCTTACAAAAAAAAAAAATATATATATATACAGTATATATTTTTTTTAATGAGATATATGCTCTTAAGTCCGGGACCTCGTAAGTCAGAGCGCTCGTAAGTCGGGTACTACCTGTACATGTTCACTCAACCTGAGGCCTAGCCACTTCCTAGGCCTTATTCAGAGGTGTACCAGTAGCAGACATATGTGCAACTGCTAACTGGGCATCATCAAACACGTTTGTGAAACACTACAGTTTAGATGTCACAGCATGTGATGTAACTCAGGCTGTTCTCTCTACCACAGAGTAGAGAGTAACTGGCGCCTGTAGTCTAAGGCATAAATTCTCACAAGCATGCATTTCCAGAGCATTTCCAGGGCGTGATTGAATTACGTTCCCATAGTCAATGTGTTGCACCGAGTGTACTGACTGAAAAGGGAACTGAAAGTTATGCACCATAACTCATGTTCCCTGAAGGAAGGGAACGAGGTGCAACACATGTTTGCCCTTTCAATGCCCAAGCTCAGTGAACTACACCCTGAGAAAGAAGGCGGGGCGTCAGCCCCTTTTATTCAAAGGTGGGGCCTCATTGCTACTACTTCCTCAGACGGCTGAGACGTGCTGGTCTGAGCAGCCCAGTTCTCACCTTGTTCTACAGGTGTGCAGTGGAGAGTGTCCTGTGCTCCAGCATCAACGTGTGGCATGGAGGCTGCACAGTTGAAGAGAGGAAAGCTCTGCAGAGAGTGGTGAAGGCTGCACAGAAGTCTGTTGGAGTCAGTCTCCCCACAATCACAGACATTTACACCTCCAGATGCAGGAAAAGAGCCACCTGCATCATGAAAGACCTCACTCATCCAGCACACTCACTCTTTGCCCCACTCCCCTCAGGACGGAGGTTGAGGAGCATCAAGTGTAGAACCACTAGACTGAGGAACAGCTTCTACCCTGAGGCTGTTAGACTCATGAATAAATAAAAATAAAATAAAAAATAAACACTGCAAAATATCACATCATACTGATGCTGATCTGTTTTCTTGTTGCTGTGTTCATCTGTGTTCATCTGTGACCATCTGCTCATACAAACTCATGTTCGTGCTGCTGTTTATTCCCACTATATTAGGCTTAGTGTATTACTAGTTGATGTTTTTCTTAGTTAGTTCTAGATGTTATTACTGTTTTTCTCTTGCATTTGTTGTTGGATGTAACTGGGACCCCGTGTACATAATCTCGTTTTCATCACATGTACCACATGCGGTGCAAATGACAATAAAGACTCTCTGACTCTGACTCTGACTCTGACTCATTGCTGACGCCCACCTGCCTTAAAAGGCGTGATTGTATTACTTTAGGTGAACCACGCGGGGGCGCAATTCCCATAGTCAGTGTGTTGCACCTCGTTCCCTTCCTTCAGGGAACATGAGTTATGGTGCATAACTTTCAGATTTTGTCTATATAAATGAATCCACTCCTGTTAATGATTTAAATTTTCATGTTCCTAGAACAACTGGTTGAGGTGGAGGAGTAGTCTCTGTCTTTCAGTCTGGATTATTGATTAATCCTCAAACCTGGACTACTGCAATGCACTTTTTTTATGGAATTCCATCCAAGCACATTCATAAACTTCAGAAGAGCCAGGATTCTGATGAAGCAAAGGAAACATGATCACATTACCCCAATCCTTAAATCCCTCCACTGGCTTCCCATTTCACTCCGCATGTGTTTCCTTACTCACCCTCCATTCACAGCACTGCTCCATACTACCTTAAAGAACTGCTCAGACATCAACAGATCCCTCCGCGCCACAAATTCCTATAAGCTCCACCCTCCCCAGACAAAACTGTGCACCATGGGTGACAGGGCCATTTGCTCTGCTGCTCCTCGTCTGTGGAACACCATCCCTGACCATCTAGGATACCCCAGACTACAGAAAGTTTTAAGAAATGACTGAATATTTTTTTATTTAAAAGATTTTATAGTGTTTGAAGGCATTTTTAATCCTGCTTATTTTTAGTTTGTTTTTAAAATTTTAGTCCATGTTTTATTCTACCTACCCAGCAGACCATGTCCATGTTTTATTCTCTCTAGATGTTTTATATTGTAGCACTCTGTAAAATGTTAAGTGCAGCACAAATTGAATAAATCATCCTTATTATGCTAAATCAATTATTAGTTATAATTCTTTTGAATTGTTGTCCCTCAATCTTTCTCACACAAAATGGAAATCGGAAAAGCCACTTTTATTTGTTCTCTATTGTCCACCTTAATCTGAGATTTTGTCTGAATTCTCAGATTTTTTTTATCTGACTTATCACAGTTGTAAGGTTAAACCCAAGTGTAGGCAGAAACAGGAAACAGGATGCAAAATAAAGATGAATTTGTTAACTAAAACAAAAGGCTGACGTGGCAGCAACACTTCATGAAACCACAGGGGAAAAACACAAGGAGGCACGACATGGACCGACATCTGCCATGTTTGCAGAACAATGAGCTGTCAGTGATGTGGTGAGGGATGGTTTAAATAAGTTGGGTGAGAGTGAAAGTGGAAACGTCAGAGGTGAACACTTGATTGGGAACAGGTGAGGGTGACAGACTGAATGGAAAAATACTGTGGAGGTTTTACTGAGGGTAAATTAGCCTGGTTAAAACCAGACCCTGTCCTTCACTTCGCTTCGGACAAGGGTCTGGGATCTCTTAATAGAAAACCGATTCTTGCTGGAGGCGTGGCCTCTGCTGAGGAACAAGACCATTGGATCTTAGAACATTTTTGAACAGGAAAAGCATTCTGCTCCCTCCCCCTCAGAGCCATATATGGTCTGCTTCCTCTGCTCTCGTGAACTTGAGATCTGCTCCACTCCCTGCTGCATGTCGTCTCGCTACCACTGGATATTCTGTGTTTATGGAAATAAAACGTCTTAAAAAATAAAAATAAAACCATGTAGCTCTGGTCCAGCTCACCATAAGGCCAGAAAATATGCAGGGACTCGGGCAGCAACGTAAAACCCAAGTTTAATTCTCTCGTGACAACCTGAGGCTCTTCCTCGTTCATTTCACTCAGCAGAGGGAGAGGAGGAGGGAGGAGGGAGCGATTACTTGACTTTTTACAAAAAAAACTCCAGAAAACTCCAGATAAGGGATTAAGAAGGGGAAATTAATACATTTGTGTCAGATATAAAACAGTCCTGCTGCATCGCTTTGAATAAGAACATGCGGGTGCTCGCTGGCTGCGCGCTGGGACAGGACAGGTGGGGGCGTGGGTTAGGGGCCAAAAGCTCCGCTCCTTCTGTTCTCTGATTGGTCCGGTCAAAAATCTACCGGAGAAATCCTTGTGGATGGGAGAAGTCCCAGACTGAGCAGTGAAGGGAAATGAGAATTGAGCGGAGCTGCGTAGGAGGGCGAGGGCCAGGCTAAGGGTAAATGGGACATGACCTTGTGTGGACCCAGACAGACATGGCTGGACGTCTACAGAAAGCATGGAGCTTCCTAAATATATTTCTCAGAGCACGCTTGTACTCCAGCTTCAACCGAGACATAATTATGTAAATCATGCTGTTCACTTATACTTGCACATTTTTGTGTAGCAATTTTTCTATAAAATGTATCAACTCACACAATGTTCATCACGTTTGTTACTAGAAATTAATTACATCAAATGCTAACTTCAAAATGGGATCTGTTTCATTACATGTTTATTTCTTACCTGAAATTCATTCATTCAACATTTGTTTGGACAGGTTAATCCCTGTTAATGAAATATGTTAATACATCAAATGTTTACTAGAAATGTGATCAATTTCATTATGTTTACATGTTAGTGCTGAAATGTTTCATGAATCTTTACTACATTATTTTTTATTAAATGATAAAAACAACCACTTATGTTATTATTAAACTGTAAAAATATTTCAAAACAGTGAGTGCAGCAAATATAATTTTTTCTCCAATTTTACATATATCAGTATAGCAGCATGTGCAGGTTTCATTAGCATTAGATTTACAGCCACACAAGAACCCATGTTCACTAAACTGCAGCGCACACAGACAATCTGACCCTCACATACCATACCATTTTATTTATAAAGCACTTTAAACAGGAACAAGGCCAAACCAAAGTGCTGGACAAACAAACAAACAACAGGCAACACACACAATGAAGTATAAAACAAAATACATAAAAACATTGCAGATCACAAATAAAACGACCAAATACAAATCAGCTGGTGTTGAAAGCAACACATGTAAGCACCAGTATAGTTAACTGGTATAGTTCTGTGTAATATTTTGTATTTGTTTCTCATGCAACCAATCACTCTTTCCACATGAATTCTAAGGTGTGTTCATGTGTTTTCAACATCCTTAGCATCCAGATGGCTTCTCGCTTTAGTGAATGTTGGGATTTTAACTTTAGCACATCGTTCATTTATACTTTTGTTGGCTGTAACTGGAACCCTGTGTGCACAGTTTTGTTCCACCTCACGTACAACATGTGATGTGAATGACAATAAAGAAGCTTGACCTTGACTCTCACACTGCCTTTAATCTGAAATCCTCTGTCAGATAACACAACGTCCCCGGGTAATAATGTGAGAGAAGATCACGGCTTCTGTTATGAGCTTGTCTGATGCATGTCCATCCCTTGAAGAGAAAAGAAAGGCACAGGTATTAGACAGAGTTTTATGTGACACATTAAAAAGATGGCAAAGATGCTGAACAGGACACATTAATGTTAGTAGAACCATTGACATTGTGAGTTTTTTTTTAATGCTGGCAGAAAATATCTAACTGTTAAACAATGATAGCAATATGGCAAAGCAAGGAAGTCCCGTATAATATTAAATACTTTAAATTTTCTTTTTCCAGCTGGTTTTTATTCAGCTTTGACCTGTTCTCCTGTAACAGACGATTTATTTCTGCTGTTCTTTGTTTACACAACTGACAGTGTATTTGTAGCTTTTTGTTGCTGGTCCCTGCTCCTCCTCCTCCTCATCTGCAGCTTCACTGAGCTCCTCTCCTGGAGTTTCATCCATTTCATCTGAAGGTTTGCCTTGAAGAGGACATTTCAGAACACAGATCAGTATTACTACAGTAAAAGTGACAACACTAGAAACTCTAAACAGTTTATTTCACAGTGACACAGATGTCCACTCTGTCTAAAATCAGACTACGTTATATAAAAAATATAAACCCGACCTAAACTATGTCGACTCACTTCTATGAACTAAACATGAACTAAACACCAGGACAAAATCATGGCAAAAGTTTATGGCACAACACCAACTATTTTTTATTTATTTATTTATTTATTTATTTATTTATTTATTTATTTATTTATTTATTTATTTATTTATTCATTTCAGATTTAAAACACAAAGACCATTTACAGACATATGAAAGAAAAAAACTAGATATGAAATGAAAGGTAGCAGAAGAAGAAAAAATCTTATCATTTAAATTTATTTAAATTTCTTAAGTTTCAACGAAAAGAAGTCTGAAGCCATATTGTTCCTTCCCAATGACACAATCTCGAACCACTGCATCGACCTCTCTGCTCTACCCCTGTCTGATAAACAAAAAGTCACAAATCTGGGATCCTTCCATGAAACTCAACAGTCATGTAAAGATGATTGTTAAATCCTGTTTTTTACGGTGGCCGAGGGGTGCAAACGCGTTCCAAAACTTGAAACGCGCATCAAAATGAAAACAGCACGCTGTAAAAAGTGAACAGCGTTCCAAAAGATGAAACGCGTTGTAAAAATTAAAATGCAAATTAAAATGCAGCTGCAACGCAAAAAAGAAAACAGCGCTCCAACAGATGAGACGTACTGCAAAAGATGAGACGCACTGCAAAAGATGACACGTGCTCCCAAAGACGGTCGAACTGCAAACACAGAGCGACCTGCAAATAGGAAAAGCTACAACGGAAGTGCTCCAGACCACTAGGGGCAGTCGAACAAAGAAAAAATCATAAAGCATATTATAGTTTTCGGAATGGCACTATAGTTATTTGTGTATTTTGACTTATTTATTTTAAGAATATTTTACACTTATTTGAAACTATCTCGTTGTATTTGTTTTAATACTGTGCGGAAGAAAACAATGCATGAACGCCACGTTGGGTCAGTGGTCTAAGTCTTTGACTCTAAGATATGTCTTTGGATGCGAGAGACCCGAATTCGATTCCCAATCTCGGAATTTTTGTGGTATTACTTTCTTTTATTTTAAGCCTTTTGTTTTGGATAGATTGGGTGGAATAGATGAATGCATCTACATGTTTATTCTTTGTTGTTGCTTGGTTCGATCTATCCAAAACAAAAGGCTTTAAAAAAATAATAATACCATAATAATTCCGAGACTGGAAATTGAACTCGGGTCTCCCGCATCCAAAGACATCTCTTAAAGTCTAAGACTTAGACCACTGACCCAACATGGCATTCATGCATTGCTTCTCTTCCGCACAGTATTAAAACAAATACAACGAGATAGTTTCGAATAAGTGTAAATTATTCTTAAAATAAATAAGTCAAAATACACAAATACTATAGTGCCATTCCGAAAACTATAATATGCTTTATGATTTGTTCTTTGTTCGACTGCCCCTAGTGGTCTGGAGCACTTCCGTTGTAGCTTTTCCTATTTGCAGGTCGCTCTGTGTTTGCAGGTCGACCATCTTTGGGAGCACGTGTCATCTTTTGCAGTGTGTCTCATCTTTTGCAGTACGTCTCATCTGTTGGAGCGCTGTTTTCTTTTTTGCGTTGCAGCTGCATTTTAATTTGCATTTTAATTTTTACAACGCGTTTCATCTTTTGGAACGCTGTTCACTTTTTACAGCGCGCTGTTTTCATTTTGATGCGCGTTTCAAGTTTTGGAACGCTGTTCACTTTTGCTGCGCGCTTGCACCCCTCGGCCACCGTAGTTTTTTCCAGCTGAGGCGACTGTCTAAGCTGAAGCCCATATTATCAAAAATAACCTGGAGACAGTGATTCACTCATTCATTACATCTAGGCTTGATTACTGCAATTCACTTCTGCTTGGCGTCAGTCAGGCCTCCATTGCACGATTACAACTGGTCCAGAACGCAGCTGCCCGATTTTTAACCAGTACACGCAAAGGAGAGCACATTACACCAGTCTTGGCCTCCCTGCACTGGCTACCGGTTCATCTTAGAATCCAATTCAAAATTCTCATGTACGTCTACAAATCACTGAACAGCCTCGCCCCCGCCTATCTCTCAGATCTGATACACCCATATGTCCCTCCACGTGCTTTGAGGTCAGAGGACCGGGTACTTTTAACAGTTCCAGAAACTCGTCTTAAGCGCAGAGGTGACAGGGCCTTCTCTGTAGCTGGCCCTAGACTCTGGAACGAGTTACCGCTGCTCATCAAACAGGCCCCCTCCCTCTCAGTTTTCAAATCCAGGTTAAAAACTCACTACTATTCTGTTGCCTTCAACACCCGCTGATTGGTGTTTGATCGTTTTATTTTTGATCTGCAGTGTTTTTTTATGTTTTTCGTGTTGTACTTGTCTGTGTTGCTTGTTGCTTGTTTGTTTGTTCAGCCCTTTGGTGTGGACTTGTTCCTGTTTAAAGTGCTTTCTAAATAAAATGGTATGGTATGGTATGGTATGGTATATCTGCTCCTTCTTAAAACCAAATCAATTCAAACAATCAATTCAAACAATAATCATCTGTAAATAATATAACAAAATACATGACTAATCAATTTGAATTTAGACACTCGCCAGAATGTCTGGAACAAACTAGCAGGTATCTTGGGACACTGAGAAAGTTGTATCAGGACGTGTCACCGCTGATATCCAGGCCATTCAACGCCTTTTTCTTAGTCCGACACATGACCTCCCTCGCGTTGTTTCCAGGCAGGAAACAGTACAGAAAGATCAAGTCCTTCGAATTAGGAGGTTTACCAGACGAATACAAGATGATGCCCAGACGAGGAATAACACAAAGACACAGACTTATATACAAACACTGATGAGGACTAAACACAAAACACCTGTCTGGCTCACAGGAGTAGGAAAGGGGAAATCACACGAGAGGAAACAGGACAGAGACACCACTAGGGGTACAATCACCACATTACACCCTCCTTAAAGGACATCTTCAGACATCCCAAAAACCCTGTCCCCAAAAACTTGGGTGGGAGGAGGGGGAAATCAGGATGGTGGGCACAAGGGAACACAAGAGGGAGACCAGGCACAACACATAAAAGACATACAAAATGTTCAGGTGAGCATCCAGGAGGTCATCCACCACGTCAAAGCCTTTCAGGGAGGCCATCCACCATGTCAAAGCCGGTCAGGTGGGCAGCTGGGAGGCTGTCCAAAACTCAGGAGCAGGTCCGTTGATGTTGTAGAGCACCCAGGCGGTGTGGACACCTCAAGGTGAGACATGGAACCATCAAGGAGAGACGTGGACCCCTCGAGGAGAGGCAAGGACACCTGAGGCAGTGCAGGTTGCATGAAGACCTCAGGCGATGCAGCTGTAGTGGGACCCTCAGACTGATGCATGGGACCTTTAGCAAGCTTGAGACCCTCTGGAGGTGTTAGACACTCGAGTGCTACAGCAGGCTTGAGACCCTCTGGAGGCATGAGACACTCGAGTGCTACAGCAGGCTTGAGACCCTCTGGAGGCATGAGACACTCGAGGGCTGCAGCAGGCTTGAGATCCTTTGGAGGCATGGGACATCTGGGGCCTGCAGCAGGCTTGAGACCCAGGAGAGGCTTGGGGCCCAGGAGAGGCTTGGGGCCTAGGAGAGGCTGGGACCCAGGAGAGGCTTGGGGCCCAGGAGAGGCTTGGGGCCCAGGAGAGGCTTGGGACCCATGAGAGGCTTGGGGCCCAGGAGAGGCTTGGGGCCCAGGAGAGGCTTGAGGCCCAGGAGAGGCTTGGGGCCCAGGAGAGGCTTGGGGCCCAGGAGAGGCTTGGGACCCATGAGAGGTTTGGGGCCCAGGAGAGGCTTGGGACCCACGAGAGGCATGGGGCCCACGAGAGGTTTAGGGCGATACAAGGTGTCAGGACCAACCATTATTGAGACACCAGTAGATGGAGTGTCAGAACCAGTCCTCACAGAGGCACAGGAAGATAGGGCATCGGAACCAGCCCCCACCGAGACAAAGAAAGAAGGCGATGCATAGAGTCCTACCCCCACTGCAGTACTAGAGGAGGGGGCATCGGGACCAGCCCCCACCAAAACATAGGAAGGAGGTGGGGAATCGGGTCCTACCCCCACTGAAGCACTGGAAGATGGGGCATTAGGACCAGCCCCCACTGAGGCAGTGGGACATCGGGTCCTACCCCCACTGCCGTACTAGAGGATGGGGTATCAGAACCAGCCCCCACCAAAGCATAGGAAGAAGGTGGGGCGTTGGGTCCTACCCCCACTGAAGCATTGGACGATGGGGCATAGGGACCAGCCCCCACTGAAGCATGGGAAGGAGGTGGAGTGTTGGGTCCCACTGAGATTCTGATGTCAGGAAACTTGGGGGACACAGGTGGTCCAGAACCCACACCAGGCAAGGAGTAAAGACAGGAATCCTCAAGGACCCTCGGAGGATGTGTGAGAGGTGACCTCCTGGACCCTCTTTGAGACACAAAGAGCAGGCGGTTCATGTAGTCCTGTGGTGGCATAGTAGAGCTGGAGAGAGATGGGTGTTTAAACTGTGCTTTGAAAGGCCTTATGTTAATGAGTAATTGATAGCTGAGTGAAGAACTACTCGTTCTATTTGCTAGAATTTTTCACGTGGGTTGGGGGTCAGCTTCACTCAGCTGTAATAGCTGGAACTCTGAGATCTGTATTATTGCAGGTTGAGACAGTAATAATTCTTCAACTAGGGAATAAATAGTGCTCTGACAGTCCAGGTTGAGTTTAGCAGATTTTGAAGTGTGTTATTTAAAGCAATAGATTCAGAAGATGACTTATCTGAGAAGGAGGATTGGTCCTGAAGGGATTCAACAGAAGACTCGGGAAGGAGCTGAATGGGCTTTCTTTCTGGTGCCCCCCTCGTCTGCTCCATTGACGAGCGGGGGTTCGACTGCTCCTCCCCCTTTGAAATTCTCCCTGGTGCTTTAAGGGTCCAATACACCTGAGCGTCCTACCTGGACGCCACTCTACGCGCGCATTCTGTGCGCATGCGTTCGCTGTTATGCTCTTTTTTTTTTTAATGCTTGCGTTTTCGCTCCAAATCCTTGTTGTCATGTGAGCAGAGCTGCAGCTGTCCCCTCTGTAGCTGCGCGCAGAGGGGACAAACTGAGGTCGCTGATTGGTCACTTGCTGTCACGCCTACTGAAATGATTGAAAGCTCGTCAGCTCGTCAGCTCAGTGAGAAAACTCTATGAGCAGCCGGCTGCGGTGTTCTTCTGCGGTGTTCTGCTGCGGTGTTTCTACTTTATATGTTATAAAAAAGTTCTCTCAGAAATAAAAATAATAACAGGGAGCGCTTTTCCTGCAGCACACAGTCCACCAGGGAATATTTAAAGCCTCGCGCACCCAGGTAGGACCTGAATTCATTCATTTCAGTCATCGAGTGAACGGAGGAAGAAGCGATTACTTGACTTTTGGCAAAAAAACAAAAGAAAAGGCCCGATCAGCGACAAAGAAGGGGAATTTAATTAATTTGTGTAACATACAAAACAGTCCGGCGCCGGGGAAGTTTATGGTCAGACACCGCGCAAGCGTGCGCGGTCGTAAAAAAAGAGCTTTGCGCGTTTGTGCCCGAGGGGCTACGCGGGGGCTACGCTTTTGCCACAGCGTACGTACGTCGTACAGAGGCGTATAGGGAGTCTGCACAGGTATACTGGGGGCTTTAGGCTGCACAGCGGGAGAGCAGGTTGAAGGTTGGAGCTAGGAAAAGGTGGGTCCGACCCATCTTTGCTGCTTATTCCTCCTGCGGTGGCGGTGAGAGCTGAGGACAGGAGCACATCAGAATTCATCCTCCAGCTCAGCGTCGTCCTCTGAAGGCCACAGCAGATGTGGCGAGCAGGGCGGCACGGTGGACAACAAAGATGGCTTAAAAGCTAGGCGGCGCCCCCGAAGCTGAGACCTCATTTCCTCTTCCTCCACTAGAAGAGTTGACGGCAGGATCTCCACCTCTGGGCTGTGTTGACCTTGTCTCTGTATGGGTTTGGTCCGGAACCTGCCCCACCAGATGACAGGCTCCTCCATCCGCGCCTGCTCCCACCGGGTCATCCGAGCTGCTTCTTGGGCCCGGTACTTAGCCCAAGCCATCTGCCTGCTGGGTTCTTATTGTGGTCTGGACATACAGTCGTAATTAGAGGATTTTAAAGGCAGAACCCAAGGATGCAGGCAGGACTCGGGAGACTCGGTGGTTAAATGAGAAAGCACTTTTAATAACACAAAAATAAACAACTGTCGAGGCAGCAAAACTTACATTACTAAGAGACACATAGAGAATCACAAGGAGGCACTCAGGAGTGCATAATAAATTAAATTCATTATTATTATTATTATAACCACCAGGGGACTCAGGAGGTTTACCAGACGAATACTGTACAAGATGATGCCCAGACAAGTATAGGGTTTCTGGGTCTGGTCCTGCATGTTGTCTCTTCCTCATGTTTACCAGTCCCTCCTCAGCATTCCTCCTCCTGTGATCCAGCACTGTTGCACCTGTGTTTAATCTTAATCACTGAAGGTGTGAGTCGTTTCACCTTGTCAGTGTCTGTATATATTCAGTCCCTTGGCGTCTCGTCATTGTCTCTGGATTGTCCTTGTCCTAAGGCTACATGCTCGCTATTCCCTCTGTGTCACCTCCGTCTATAGTAAGTCTGCTGCCCCGATAGCGTTTTGTTTTGTTTATCTCTTTAATAAACAGTTTTACTTACTTTGCCGGAGCCTCCTTTGTCTTCCTGCACTTGGGTTCAACACAACGCAGAGAGCAGCGAACATGACAACGAGGAATACACCAAGACACATACAGTACAAACAATGACGAAGACTAAACACAAAACACCTGTCAGGCTCACTGGTGTGGGAAAGGGAAAATCATACGAGAGGAAACAGGACAGAGACACACCACTAGGGGCACAATCACCACAAAAACACAGATTCTCTCACTTATAATTGAATACTGATTAAGTATAATGATTGATTTCAATATTCATGTAAATGTTGAAAGTGATAGGTTACACATAGCCTTTGATAATTTAATAAAATCTATTGGTTTTACCCAAAATGTCCACACTTTACTCATTCTAATCATAAAACTTCTGACCTGGTTCTGGCATATGGCATAGATATCAGGTACTTAATAGTACATCCTCAATATCCTGTTCTGTTTGACAATTATTTAATAACCTTTGAGTTCAAATTAAATGGCTACACAGCCACTGGAAGTAAATTTCATTATAGTAGAAGTTTATCAGAAAATGCTGTAACCAACTTTAAATAATCTCTTTCATTGTTATTTTCTTCTGTCTTGCAGCGTAATGCAATAGAGAGCAGTGACTTAAATGATCTTGTTGATCATTTAATAACTTCAATGCAAACTTCACTGGATAAAATTGCTCGGCTGAAAAAAAAAGTGATCAAGCAGTGGAAGCAGGTTTCTTGATTTAATTCTGAGTCACGTACTTTAAAACAGGCATCTAGAAAGCTGGCACTCCACAAATATGGAAGAATTTATTTAACTTGGAGAGAAAGCAGGCTTAGATTTAGGAGAGCCCTCCATGTTGTTTCCGGCTCTTGGCGAAGCAGGTCGCATCTCTTTCTGCTCCTCTCCTCCCTAAGTTTTCCTCCTCCCTGCTTTTGCATTTTTGTCTCGTCTGCAACTCTTTAGTGCTCACTCGAACCAATTTGGAAAATGGATTTAATTGCGTGGGCTGTTTCCTCTATCGATAAATTTTTTTCCACGAAGCGCTCCGGACCAGGAGAACCGGCGTGCCCCCTCGACACGTATGCGGCGGGCTACATTATGGACTCGTGGGGAGAATGGAAGTTAATGTGTCTGACCGTTCTTTCTGTCGAAGACGTGGAAGATTTGTGGATTATTGGAATATTGGTGGCAACTGCTCTCCTTTTTGGCTTAGGCGGAGGTTTCTGCTACTGGAGGCTGAGGGAGACTGCCGCGGCAATTAACGCGCTGGCGAAACTTCCTGCTCAACAAGATTCTTTGATCCAGGCTGTGACCTCAACGACCCAGCTGTTGTTCGAGCTGAATCGCACGATGGGAGCAGTGGTGGACAGCCGCGGACCTGCAGTGCGTTTTGGGACTCGTTTACAGCCGACCGGGCTTTATCAGGGGACAGATGGGGATTTGTAGATCGGAACCTCACATGATTCGGCGATTTGGACCTAGACAGCACCTGGATTTCAAGGCTGCAGTCAAAGTACACTGTAGCCTGCCCTGGAAAATAAATAAAGCAACTAATCTAATCGGGACTCAAAGCAACCTTGAAAAGAGGCTGAGTGCAAAACTTCTCCTGGAGTCGAAAGCTGTTGAAAAACTGTCGCTGCCCCCCCTCCCCCCAGAGGTCTCTGTGTGCATTCAGATGGAGCCGAGCTGAGGCCATCTGTAGACTGAGCTTATCTGAAATGATTACTCACGACTATCTCCCTGCTTGCCATCAAATGCACCATGTCTTTGTCTTTATCCGTGCTGAGCTGGGAGAGTTTTTTGACTTTATCATAGAATGTCCTAAGACAAAATGTGATAGATTCTTTTTTGAATACCAATGATTATCCGACTGTATGTTCCTTTTTTCCATATCTGATTGTTGGCGGCGCGGTTTAATTACTGCTGCGGCTTTCCGTGTGTACGTCCCTCTTAGGATGGTGCGCGCGCCAATTGAAACACTTTGTACCTTGGTGCAAATATGCCAATAAAGATATATTCTATTCTATTCTATAAAGCTAGAATTGTATATTATTCATCTTTAATGGATGGCGACATGGTGGCACAGTTGATAGCACTGCTGCCTCTCAGCGAGAAGGTTGCTAGACTGAATCCCGACCGGGGGCATTCTGGGTGGAGTTGTATGTTTTCTCTGTGCATGTGTGGGTTTCTCTGGGTACTGAGCGGCTTCGGATGTTATCAGCCCATTAAATGGTTGTTATTAGTTGTTATCATCCCCATATGTAGCGATGAAACTGTCCCACCTACCTCCTCCTCTGGCCGGGGGCCATTCTGGGTGGAGCTGTTTGTTTTCTCTGTGCATGTGTAGGTTTCTCCATGTACTGAGAACGGAGCCTATTATCATTGCTACCAACGCTAACAACATACCTTTAAACCCAGAAAGAGGTACAGGAGGGGCAGTCTGATCGCTATGGGGATGATAACAACTAATAACGGCAATTTAATGGCTAATAACGTTCAAAGCGGGTGGGGTACTCTGGTTTCCCCCCACAAATCAAAAACATGCATGTCAGGATGAGTGGTAACTTTAAAATGTTGATAGATGTGAGTGAGAGTGTGAATGGTTGTCTTTTTTTTTCCTCTATGTGGTCCTGAGATGGAGTTGTGACCTGTCCAGGGTGTCCCCCACATCTTGCTCAGTGACTGCTGGATATGGGCACCAGTGACCCGAAAAGGAAGAAGTGAGTAAAGGATAATGGATGATGGATCGATGGATAATAGATGAGAATATAAATAACCCCAGGTTTCTGTTCAATACTATACCTGTAGCTATACTAATGAAAAGTCCTATCTCTGTTGATTCATGTATCCCTACAACTAAAAGCAGAGATGACTTCATGAGATTCTTTATAAATAAAATTATTTCAATTAGAGAGAAAATTCACACCATTCTTCTTACTATTGCCTCAGATGTCAGATAAAGCAGCCTTAGAAATGTTGCTAGAACCTAATTTGTCTTTGGATTTTTTAATTGTTTTATTTATTTGTTCTGTTGCGCTCTCTGAATTGTCAAAATTAATAGCTTCATCCAAACATCAACATGTCTGCTAGATCCCATCCCAACCAGGCGGTTTAAAGAGGTATTTTCCCTAATTAATATCTTTGTGTTGGATCTGCTTAATTTTCTGTAATGAATAGTTACATACCACAGCACTTTAGGTTGCTGTATTTAAGAAGCCTGATCTTGATTCAGTCAGGATTTAAAGCCCATCAAGTTACGGTACTAATGATTTTCTCATGCCCTCAGACAATGGACTTGTGTCTAAACTGGTCCTGTTAGACCTCAGTGCTGCATTTGATACAGTTGATCACAATATTCTACAGAGGCTTGAATATAATATTGAGATTGCAGGAACAACTCTAAAATGCTTTAAAGGGGACCTCAGATGCATTTTTTAAAATTTTATGTTATTTCTTTGTGCTATCTAGACCCTATTCCTTCAATTTAATGCACAAAATAATTCTTAGATAATCAATTATACCCTTTTTAATTCTGCAATTTTTAACTTTCGTTTTGAACGAACGGTTTCTGATAGAAGTTCTGAAGTCCACGCCCTTCAACGATCTGTTAACGCCCTCTGTAACAGCCAGTATCTGTAATGTGTTGTTGTTTTAAAATTAGCTCTTTTTTTATTACTCATTTGACTTACTGTTAGTGCTAGCTTAAGATAACTTACCGAAACCCGTCTGAGCGCGCCGCAATTTGCTGCTCCTTTTAGCATGAGACCTGCCGAATCCGAAGCTAATGTTAGCTTGTTCCTCTTCCGGTGTTCGCCAGCTCCGCTCGTTGCACGCGGAGATTTTGGGAGTTATCGCTGTTCCAGTCAAGACAACACAAAGTTCACCAAGTGTCTCCCGTAAATTAATCCGTAAGGAGAAGGTCCTCGCTGCTGCGAGGCTGCTGCGAGGCTGCTGCAAGGCTGCAACGAGGCTGTACAGTTGAAGCTCCGCTCCATCCGCCAGAAGCAGTGTCCCGTTGCCGCCGGTCCCTATGCCGGGAGTCCGCTCGTTTAATTTTTGCCGGCTGCGCGTTGGTAGCGATCGCAAATACACTAAAAATTGAACTAAAACATAAAAATAACAATTATACTTTATTTATAAAGCCATTTAAAAAACCACAGCTGCAACAAAGTGCTGTACACATGAAATTAAGAACATATAAACAAAAGATGAGATGAAATCATGAAAAACAACAGTCATGTGTTTAATACAGAAGTGGGTTGAGCCTAACCAGGGGTTGCTAGGTGAGGGGCTGGACTCAGGTTGGGGTGGGTTGTCCTCGCGCCTGTGACGTCACAAGCGCGATTGACTTCCAGTTTATTTCAAAAACGAACCGTTTTTATCACAGATAAATAAATCTACTTAAAGTAAATAAACCACTGGGTGCATTTTTTTGGCACAAGGACTGTTTTTTTATGAAGTAAATACCCAAAGTTGAGTAAAAAAAACATTAAAAAGTGAATTTTGCATCTGTGGTCCCCTTTAAATTATATATTCCAGTAAATAAATTCCAGTAAATCTTCATACACCAAAGTTAGTCATGGAGTTCTTCAGGGTTCAGTGCTTGGACCAATACTCTTTACTTTATGCTTCCATTAGGTAAAGTTATTAAACAGCATGGGATACATTTTCATTGTTATGCTGATGATACTCAGTTATATTTATCCATGAAATCCAATTAATCCATTCAGTTACTAGACTACAAGCATGTCTTAAAGATATAAAAATGTGGATGACCCTAAATTTTCTGCTTTTAAACTCAGACAAAACAGAGGTTGTGTTTTTTTGACCTGAGCATCTCAGGAATAAACTTTGCAGCCTTTCACTTCCTCTGGATGGAACGAATTTGGCCTCCAGTTCTAATGTTATAAAAAGGTTATTTTTGATAAGGATGTATCTTTTAACCCCCTCATTAAAAATTTACCAGGACTGCTTTCCTCCACCTGTGTGATACCACAAAAATTAGAATAATCTTGTCCAAACATGATGCTGAAATACTGGTTTTGTCACATCTAGAATGGACTATTGCAATTCTTTATTACAAAGTATCTGGGTGTCCATTAAAATCTTTAAAAAGCCTTCAGTTGATCCACAATGCTGCTACCAGAGTTTTTGTGAGTGTTGGTAGGAGAGATCATATCTCTCCAGTTTTAGTTTCTCTCCATTGGCTCCCTGTCAAATCCAGAGTTGAATTCAAAATCTTACGTCTAACATGCAAAGCCCTCAACACCCTAGCTCCATCTTATACAGTATTACAGTTCTTAATGTTCCATATTTTCCTAACAGAGCACTTCACTCTCAGACTGAAAATTTACTTGTGGTTCTTAGAATTTCCAGAAGTAGAATGGGAGGAAGAGCTT
>JBBPBX010012999.1:38920-53151 GCA_038048925.1 Garcialebias charrua
TGATAACTCAAAGCTCTTCCTCCCATTCTACTTCTGGAAATTCTAAGAACCACAAGTAAATTTTCAGTCTGAGAGTGAAGTGCTCTGTTAGGAAAATATGGAACATTAAGAACTGTAATACTGTATAAGATGGAGCTAGGGTGTTGAGGGCTTTGCATGTTAGACGTAAGATTTTGAATTCAACTCTGGATTTGACAGGGAGCCAATGGAGAGAAACTAAAACTGGAGAGATATGATCTCTCCTACCAACACTCACAAAAACTCTGGTAGCAGCATTGTGGATCAACTGAAGGCTTTTTAAAGATTTTAATGGACACCCAGATACTTTGTAATAAAGAATTGCAATAGTCCATTCTAGATGTGACAAAACCAGTATTTCAGCATCATGTTTGGACAAGATTATTCTAATTTTTGTGGTATCACACAGGTGGAGGAAAGCAGTCCTGGTAAATTTTTAATGAGGGGGTTAAAAGATACATCCTTATCAAAAATAACCTTTTTATAACATTAGAACTGGAGGCCAAATTCGTTCCATCCAGAGGAAGTGAAAGGCTGCAAAGTTTATTCCTGAGATGCTCAGGTCAAAAAAACACAACCTCTGTTTTGTCTGAGTTTAAAAGCAGAAAATTTAGGGTCATCCACATTTTTATATCTTTAAGACATGCTTGTAGTCTAGTAACTGAATGGATTAATTGGATTTCATGGATAAATATAACTGAGTATCATCAGCATAACAATGAAAATGTATCCCATGCTGTTTAATAACTTTACCTAATGGAAGCATATATAAAGTAAAGAGTATTGGTCCAAGCACTGAACCCTGAAGAACTCCATGACTAACTTTGGTGTATGAAGATTTACTGGAATTTATTTACTGGAATATATAATTTAAAGCATTTTAGAGTTGTTCCTGCAATCTCAATATTATATTCAAGCCTCTGTAGTAGAATATTGTGATCAACTGTATCAAATGCAGCACTGAGGTCTAACAGGACCAGTTTAGACACAAGTCCATTGTCTGAGGGCATGAGAAAATCATTATGGAATGGCTTGGAGAATGTAGTTAAAAATGCCAAGTCAATGTTTACATTTAAAAAAATGATCAAAACAAATGTGTTAAAAAAATATATGTGAAATAACGTGATGTGTATTGTATTAGTTAGAAAATTAGAAAGAGTTAGTCATTTTGTACTGTTAGTTAGAAAATTAAAAAAGAGTTAATAATTTTGTACTGTTGGTTGAAGAATATTATTGTTTAACCTGACTGTTGGAAAAAGTTGGTTGAAAATTATTATTGTTTACATGGTTTGACTACTGTTGTTTAATCTGATTGTTGGAGATAAGGGGCAGATATAATAAGATTTATTCTTCTTTCTGCCACCTTTCATTTTTTTACATCTTGTACACTATCATTATGAGATTGCCTTGTATTGTTTCTTTTGTAAAAAAAATGAACAAATTTAATAAACATAAACATAAACTTTCACCAGTGCTGTCTCTGCTATGATGGGCTTTAAATCCTGACTGAATCAAGATCAGGCTTCTTAAATGTTTAATTACAGCAACCTAAAGTGCTGTGGTATGTAACTATTCATTACAGAAAATTAAGCAGATCCAACACAAAGATATTAATTAGGGAAAATACCTCTTTAAACCGCCTGGTTGGGATGGGATCTAGCAGACATGTTGATGTTTGGATGAAGCTATTAATTTTGACAATTCAGAGAGCGCAACAGAACAAATAAATAAAACAATTAAAAAATCCAAAGACAAATTAGGTTCTAGCAACATTTCTAAGGCTGCTTTATCTGACATCTGAGGCAATAGTAAGAAGAATGGTGTGAATTTTCTCTCTAATTGAAATAATTTTATTTATAAAGAATCTCATGAAGTCATCTCTGCTTTTAGTTGTAGGGATACATGAATCAACAGAGATAGGACTTTTCATTAGTATAGCTACAGGTATAGTATTGAACAGAAACCTGGGGTTATTTATATTCTCATCTATTATCCATCGATCCATCATCCATTATCCTTTACTCACTTCTTCCTTTTCGGGTCACTGGTGCCCATATCCAGCAGTCACTGAGCAAGATGTGGGGGACACCCTGGACAGGTCACAACTCCATCTCAGGACCACATAGAGGAAAAAAAAAGACAACCATTCACACTCTCACTCACATCTATCAACATTTTAAAGTTACCACTCATCCTGACATGCATGTTTTTGATTTGTGGGGGGAAACCAGAGTACCCCACCCGCTTTGAACGTTATTAGCCATTAAATTGCCGTTATTAGTTGTTATCATCCCCATAGCGATCAGACTGCCCCTCCTGTACCTCTTTCTGGGTTTAAAGGTATGTTGTTAGCGTTGGTAGCAATGATAATAGGCTCCGTTCTCAGTACATGGAGAAACCTACACATGCACAGAGAAAACAAACAGCTCCACCCAGAATGGCCCCCGGCCAGAGGAGGAGGTAGGTGGGACAGTTTCATCGCTACATATGGGGATGATAACAACTAATAACAACCATTTAATGGGCTGATAACATCCGAAGCCGCTCAGTACCCAGAGAAACCCACACATGCACAGAGAAAACATACAACTCCACCCAGAATGCCCCCGGTCGGGATTCAGTCTAGCAACCTTCTCGCTGAGAGGCAGCAGTGCTATCAACTGTGCCACCATGTCGCCATCCATTAAAGATGAATAATATACAATTCTAGCTTTATAGAATAGAATAGAATATATCTTTATTGGCATATTTGCACCAAGGTACAAAGTGTTTCAATTGGCGCGCGCACCATCCTAAGAGGGACGTACACACGGAAAGCCGCAGCAGTAATTAAACCGCGCCGCCAACAATCAGATATGGCAAAAAGGAACATACAGTCGGATAATCATTGGTATTCAAAAAAGAATCTATCACATTTTGTCTTAGGACATTCTATGATAAAGTCAAAAAACTCTCCCAGCTCAGCACGGATAAAGACAAAGACATGGTGCATTTGATGGCAAGCAGGGAGATAGTCGTGAGTAATCATTTCAGATAAGCTCAGTCTACAGATGGCCTCAGCTCGGCTCCATCTGAATGCACACAGAGACCTCTGGGGGGAGGGGGGGCAGCGACAGTTTTTCAACAGCTTTCGACTCCAGGAGAAGTTTTGCACTCAGCCTCTTTTCAAGGTTGCTTTGAGTCCCGATTAGATTAGTTGCTTTATTTATTTTCCAGGGCAGGCTACAGTGTACTTTGACTGCAGCCTTGAAATCCAGGTGCTGTCTAGGTCCAAATCGCCGAATCATGTGAGGTTCCGATCTACAAATCCCCATCTGTCCCCTGATAAAGCCCGATCGGCTGTAAACGAGTCCCAAAACGCACTGCAGGTCCGCGGCTGTCCACCACTGCTCCCATCGTGCGATTCAGCTCGAACAACAGCTGGGTCGTTGAGGTCACAGCCCGGATCAAAGAATCTTGTTGAGCAGGAAGTTTCGCCAGCGCGTTAATTGCCGCGGCAGTCTCCCTCAGCCTCCAGTAGCAGAAACCTCCGCCTAAGCCAAAAAGGAGAGCAGTTGCCACCAATATTCCAATAATCCACAAATCTTCCACGTCTTCGACAGAAAGAACGGTCAGACACATTAACTTCCATTCTCCCCACGAGTCCATAATGTAGCCCGCCGCATACGTGTCGAGGGGGCACGCCGGTTCTCCTGGTCCGGAGCGCTTCGTGGAAAAAAATTTATCGATAGAGGAAACAGCCCACGCAATTAAATCCATTTTCCAAATTGGTTCGAGTGAGCACTAAAGAGTTGCAGACGAGACAAAAATGCAAAAGCAGGGAGGAGGAAAACTTAGGGAGGAGAGGAGCAGAAAGAGATGCGACCTGCTTCGCCAAGAGCCGGAAACAACATGGAGGGCTCTCCTAAATCTAAGCCTGCTTTCTCTCCAAGTTAAATAAAATTCTTCCATATTTGTGGAGTGCCAGCTTTCTAGATGCCTGTTTTAAAGTACGTGACTCAGAATTAAATCAAGAAACCTGCTTCCACTGCTTGATCACTTTTTTTTTCAGCCGAGCAATTTTATCCAGTGAAGTTTGCATTGAAGTTATTAAATGATCAACAAGATCATTTAAGTCACTGCTCTCTATTGCATTACGCTGCAAGACAGAAGAAAATAACAATGAAAGAGATTATTTAAAGTTGGTTACAGCATTTTCTGATAAACTTCTACTATAATGAAATTTACTTCCAGTGGCTGTGTAGCCATTTAATTTGAACTCAAAGGTTATTAAATAATTGTCAAACAGAACAGGATATTGAGGATGTACTATTAAGTACCTGATATCTATGCCATATGCCAGAACCAGGTCAGAAGTTTTATGATTAGAATGAGTAAAGTGTGGACATTTTGGGTAAAACCAATAGATTTTATTAAATTATCAAAGGCTATGTGTAACCTATCACTTTCAACATTTACATGAATATTGAAATCAATCATTATACTTAATCAGTATTCAATTATAAGTGAGAGAATCTGTGTTTTTGTGGTGATTGTGCCCCTAGTGGTGTGTCTCTGTCCTGTTTCCTCTCGTATGATTTTCCCTTTCCCACACCAGTGAGCCTGACAGGTGTTTTGTGTTTAGTCTTCGTCATTGTTTGTACTGTATGTGTCTTGGTGTATTCCTCGTTGTCATGTTCGCTGCTCTCTGCGTTGTGTTGAACCCAAGTGCAGGAAGACAAAGGAGGCTCCGGCAAAGTAAGTAAAACTGTTTATTAAAGAGATAAACAAAACAAAACGCTATCGGGGCAGCAGACTTACTATAGACGGAGGTGACACAGAGGGAATAGCGAGCATGTAGCCTTAGGACAAGGACAATCCAGAGACAATGACGAGACGCCAAGGGACTGAATATATACAGACACTGACAAGGTGAAACGACTCACACCTTCAGTGATTAAGATTAAACACAGGTGCAACAGTGCTGGATCACAGGAGGAGGAATGCTGAGGAGGGACTGGTAAACATGAGGAAGAGACAACATGCAGGACCAGACCCAGAAACCCTATACTTGTCTGGGCATCATCTTGTACAGTATTCGTCTGGTAAACCTCCTGAGTCCCCTGGTGGTTATAATAATAATAATAATGAATTTAATTTATTATGCACTCCTGAGTGCCTCCTTGTGATTCTCTATGTGTCTCTTAGTAATGTAAGTTTTGCTGCCTCGACAGTTGTTTATTTTTGTGTTATTAAAAGTGCTTTCTCATTTAACCACCGAGTCTCCCGAGTCCTGCCTGCATCCTTGGGTTCTGCCTTTAAAATCCTCTAATTACGACTGTATGTCCAGACCACAATAAGAACCCAGCAGGCAGATGGCTTGGGCTAAGTACCGGGCCCAAGAAGCAGCTCGGATGACCCGGTGGGAGCAGGCGCGGATGGAGGAGCCTGTCATCTGGTGGGGCAGGTTCCGGACCAAACCCATACAGAGACAAGGTCAACACAGCCCAGAGGTGGAGATCCTGCCGTCAACTCTTCTAGTGGAGGAAGAGGAAATGAGGTCTCAGCTTCGGGGGCGCCGCCTAGCTTTTAAGCCATCTTTGTTGTCCACCGTGCCGCCCTGCTCGCCACATCTGCTGTGGCCTTCAGAGGACGACGCTGAGCTGGAGGATGAATTCTGATGTGCTCCTGTCCTCAGCTCTCACCGCCACCGCAGGAGGAATAAGCAGCAAAGATGGGTCGGACCCACCTTTTCCTAGCTCCAACCTTCAACCTGCTCTCCCGCTGTGCAGCCTAAAGCCCCCAGTATACCTGTGCAGACTCCCTATACGCCTCTGTACGACGTACGTACGCTGTGGCAAAAGCGTAGCCCCCGCGTAGCCCCTCGGGCACAAACGCGCAAAGCTCTTTTTTTACGACCGCGCACGCTTGCGCGGTGTCTGACCATAAACTTCCCCGGCGCCGGACTGTTTTGTATGTTACACAAATTAATTAAATTCCCCTTCTTTGTCGCTGATCGGGCCTTTTCTTTTGTTTTTTTTGCCAAAAGTCAAGTAATCGCTTCTTCCTCCGTTCACTCGATGACTGAAATGAATGAATTCAGGTCCTACCTGGGTGCGCGAGGCTTTAAATATTCCCTGGTGGACTGTGTGCTGCAGGAAAAGCGCTCCCTGTTATTATTTTTATTTCTGAGAGAACTTTTTTATAACATATAAAGTAGAAACACCGCAGCAGAACACCGCAGAAGAACACCGCAGCCGGCTGCTCATAGAGTTTTCTCACTGAGCTGACGAGCTGACGAGCTTTCAATCATTTCAGTAGGCGTGACAGCAAGTGACCAATCAGCGACCTCAGTTTGTCCCCTCTGCGCGCAGCTACAGAGGGGACAGCTGCAGCTCTGCTCACATGACAACAAGGATTTGGAGCGAAAACGCAAGCATTAAAAAAAAAAAGAGCATAACAGCGAACGCATGCGCACAGAATGCGCGCGTAGAGTGGCGTCCAGGTAGGACGCTCAGGTGTATTGGACCCTTAAAGCACCAGGGAGAATTTCAAAGGGGGAGGAGCAGTCGAACCCCCGCTCGTCAATGGAGCAGACGAGGGGGGCACCAGAAAGAAAGCCCATTCAGCTCCTTCCCGAGTCTTCTGTTGAATCCCTTCAGGACCAATCCTCCTTCTCAGATAAGTCATCTTCTGAATCTATTGCTTTAAATAACACACTTCAAAATCTGCTAAACTCAACCTGGACTGTCAGAGCACTATTTATTCCCTAGTTGAAGAATTATTACTGTCTCAACCTGCAATAATACAGATCTCAGAGTTCCAGCTATTACAGCTGAGTGAAGCTGACCCCCAACCCACGTGAAAAATTCTAGCAAATAGAACGAGTAGTTCTTCACTCAGCTATCAATTACTCATTAACATAAGGCCTTTCAAAGCACAGTTTAAACACCCATCTCTCTCCAGCTCTACTATGCCACCACAGGACTACATGAACCGCCTGCTCTTTGTGTCTCAAAGAGGGTCCAGGAGGTCACCTCTCACACATCCTCCGAGGGTCCTTGAGGATTCCTGTCTTTACTCCTTGCCTGGTGTGGGTTCTGGACCACCTGTGTCCCCCAAGTTTCCTGACATCAGAATCTCAGTGGGACCCAACACTCCACCTCCTTCCCATGCTTCAGTGGGGGCTGGTCCCTATGCCCCATCGTCCAATGCTTCAGTGGGGGTAGGACCCAACGCCCCACCTTCTTCCTATGCTTTGGTGGGGGCTGGTTCTGATACCCCATCCTCTAGTACGGCAGTGGGGGTAGGACCCGATGTCCCACTGCCTCAGTGGGGGCTGGTCCTAATGCCCCATCTTCCAGTGCTTCAGTGGGGGTAGGACCCGATTCCCCACCTCCTTCCTATGTTTTGGTGGGGGCTGGTCCCGATGCCCCCTCCTCTAGTACTGCAGTGGGGGTAGGACTCTATGCATCGCCTTCTTTCTTTGTCTCGGTGGGGGCTGGTTCCGATGCCCTATCTTCCTGTGCCTCTGTGAGGACTGGTTCTGACACTCCATCTACTGGTGTCTCAATAATGGTTGGTCCTGACACCTTGTATCGCCCTAAACCTCTCGTGGGCCCCATGCCTCTCGTGGGTCCCAAGCCTCTCCTGGGCCCCAAACCTCTCATGGGTCCCAAGCCTCTCCTGGGCCCCAAGCCTCTCCTGGGCCCCAAGCCTCTCCTGGGCCTCAAGCCTCTCCTGGGCCCCAAGCCTCTCCTGGGCCCCAAGCCTCTCATGGGTCCCAAGCCTCTCCTGGGCCCCAAGCCTCTCCTGGGCCCCAAGCCTCTCCTGGGTCCCAGCCTCTCCTAGGCCCCAAGCCTCTCCTGGGCCCCAAGCCTCTCCTGGGTCTCAAGCCTGCTGCAGGCCCCAGATGTCCCATGCCTCCAAAGGATCTCAAGCCTGCTGCAGCCCTCGAGTGTCTCATGCCTCCAGAGGGTCTCAAGCCTGCTGTAGCACTCGAGTGTCTCATGCCTCCAGAGGGTCTCAAGCCTGCTGTAGCACTCGAGTGTCTAACACCTCCAGAGGGTCTCAAGCTTGCTAAAGGTCCCATGCATCAGTCTGAGGGTCCCACTACAGCTGCATCGCCTGAGGTCTTCATGCAACCTGCACTGCCTCAGGTGTCCTTGCCTCTCCTCGAGGGGTCCACGTCTCTCCTTGATGGTTCCATGTCTCACCTTGAGGTGTCCACACCGCCTGGGTGCTCTACAACATCAACGGACCTGCTCCTGAGTTTTGGACAGCCTCCCAGCTGCCCACCTGACCGGCTTTGACATGGTGGATGGCCTCCCTGAAAGGCTTTGACGTGGTGGATGACCTCCTGGATGCTCACCTGAACATTTTGTATGTCTTTTATGTGTTGTGCCTGGTCTCCCTCTTGTGTTCCCTTGTGCCCACCATCCTGATTTCCCCCTCCTCCCACCCAAGTTTTTGGGGACAGGGTTTTTGGGATGTCTGAAGATGTCCTTTAAGGAGGGTGTAATGTGGTGATTGTACCCCTAGTGGTGTCTCTGTCCTGTTTCCTCTCGTGTGATTTCCCCTTTCCTACTCCTGTGAGCCAGACAGGTGTTTTGTGTTTAGTCCTCATCAGTGTTTGTATATAAGTCTGTGTCTTTGTGTTATTCCTCGTCTGGGCATCATCTTGTATTCGTCTGGTAAACCTCCTAATTCGAAGGACTTGATCTTTCTGTACTGTTTCCTGCCTGGAAACAACGCGAGGGAGGTCATGTGTCGGACTAAGAAAAAGGCGTTGAATGGCCTGGATATCAGCGGTGACACGTCCTGATACAACTTTCTCAGTGTCCCAAGATACCTGCTAGTTTGTTCCAGACATTCTGGCGAGTGTCTAAATTCAAATTGATTAGTCATGTATTTTGTTATATTATTTACAGATGATTATTGTTTGAATTGATTGTTTGAATTGATTTGGTTTTAAGAAGGAGCAGATATACCATACCATACCATACCATACCATTTTATTTAGAAAGCACTTTAAACAGGAACAAGTCCACACCAAAGGGCTGAACAAACAAACAAGCAACAAGCAACACAGACAAGTACAACACGAAAAACATAAAAAAACACTGCAGATCAAAAATAAAACGATCAAACACCAATCAGCGGGTGTTGAAGGCAACAGAATAGTAGTGAGTTTTTAACCTGGATTTGAAAACTGAGAGGGAGGGGGCCTGTTTGATGAGCAGCGGTAACTCGTTCCAGAGTCTAGGGCCAGCTACAGAGAAGGCCCTGTCACCTCTGCGCTTAAGACGAGTTTCTGGAACTGTTAAAAGTACCCGGTCCTCTGACCTCAAAGCACGTGGAGGGACATATGGGTGTATCAGATCTGAGAGATAGGCGGGGGCGAGGCTGTTCAGTGATTTGTAGACGTACATGAGAATTTTGAATTGGATTCTAAGATGAACCGGTAGCCAGTGCAGGGAGGCCAAGACTGGTGTAATGTGCTCTCCTTTGCGTGTACTGGTTAAAAATCGGGCAGCTGCGTTCTGGACCAGTTGTAATCGTGCAATGGAGGCCTGACTGACGCCAAGCAGAAGTGAATTGCAGTAATCAAGCCTAGATGTAATGAATGAGTGAATCACTGTCTCCAGGTTATTTTTGATAATATGGGCTTCAGCTTAGACAGTCGCCTCAGCTGGAAAAAACTACGGTGGCCGAGGGGTGCAAGCGCGCAGCAAAAGTGAACAGCGTTCCAAAACTTGAAACGCGCATCAAAATGAAAACAGCGCGCTGTAAAAAGTGAACAGCGTTCCAAAAGATGAAACGCGTTGTAAAAATTAAAATGCAAATTAAAATGCAGCTGCAACGCAAAAAAGAAAACAGCGCTCCAACAGATGAGACGTACTGCAAAAGATGAGACACACTGCAAAAGATGACACGTGCTCCCAAAGATGGTCGACCTGCAAACACAGAGCGACCTGCAAATAGGAAAAGCTACAACGGAAGTGCTCCAGACCACTAGGGGCAGTCGAACAAAGAACAAATCATAAAGCATATTATAGTTTTCGGAATGGCACTATAGTATTTGTGTATTTTGACTTATTTATTTTAAGAATAATTTACACTTATTCGAAACTATCTCGTTGTATTTGTTTTAATACTGTGCGGAAGAGAAGCAATGCATGAATGCCATGTTGGGTCAGTGGTCTAAGTCTTAGACTTTAAGAGATGTCTTTGGATGCGGGAGACCCGAGTTCAATTTCCAGTCTCGGAATTATTATGGTATTATTATTTTTTTAAAGCCTTTTGTTTTGGATAGATCGAACCAAGCAACAACAAAGAATAAACATGTAGATGCATTCATCTATTCCACCCAATCTATCCAAAACAAAAGGCTTAAAATAAAAGAAAGTAATACCACAAAAATTCCGAGATTGGGAATCGAATTCGGGTCTCTCGCATCCAAAGACATATCTTAGAGTCAAAGACTTAGACCACTGACCCAACGTGGCGTTCATGCATTGTTTTCTTCCGCACAGTATTAAAACAAATACAACGAGATAGTTTCAAATAAGTGTAAAATATTCTTAAAATAAATAAGTCAAAATACACAAATAACTATAGTGCCATTCCGAAAACTATAATATGCTTTATGATTTTTTCTTTGTTCGACTGCCCCTAGTGGTCTGGAGCACTTCCGTTGTAGCTTTTCCTATTTGCAGGTCGCTCTGTGTTTGCAGTTCGACCGTCTTTGGGAGCACGTGTCATCTTTTGCAGTGCGTCTCATCTTTTGCAGTACGTCTCATCTGTTGGAGCGCTGTTTTCTTTTTTGCGTTGCAGCTGCATTTTAATTTGCATTTTAATTTTTACAACGCGTTTCATCTTTTGGAACGCTGTTCACTTTTTACAGCGTGCTGTTTTCATTTTGATGCGCGTTTCAAGTTTTGGAACGCGTTTGCACCCCTCGGCCACCGTAAAAAACAGGATTTAACAATCATCTTTACATGACTGTTGAGTTTCATGGAAGGATCCCAGATTTGTGACTTTTTGTTTATCAGACAGGGGTAGAGCAGAGAGGTCGATGCAGTGGTTCGAGATTGTGTCATTGGGAAGGAACAATATGGCTTCAGACTTCTTTTCGTTGAAACTTAAGAAATTTAAATAAATTTAAATGATAAGATTTTTTCTTCTTCTGCTACCTTTCATTTCATATCTAGTTTTTTTCTTTCATATGTCTGTAAATGGTCTTTGTGTTTTAAATCTGAAATGAATAAATAAATAAATAAATAAATAAATAAATAAATAAATAAATAAATAAATAAATAAATAAATAAAAAATAGTTGGTGTTGTGCCATAAACTTTTGCCATGATTTTGTCCTGGTGTTTAGTTCATGTTTAGTTCATAGAAGTGAGTCGACATAGTTTAGGTCGGGTTTATATTTTTTATATAACGTAGTCTGATTTTAGACAGAGTGGACATCTGTGTCACTGTGAAATAAACTGTTTAGAGTTTCTAGTGTTGTCACTTTTACTGTAGTAATACTGATCTGTGTTCTGAAATGTCCTCTTCAAGGCAAACCTTCAGATGAAATGGATGAAACTCCAGGAGAGGAGCTCAGTGAAGCTGCAGATGAGGAGGAGGAGGAGCAGGGACCAGCAACAAAAAGCTACAAATACACTGTCAGTTGTGTAAACAAAGAACAGCAGAAATAAATCGTCTGTTACAGGAGAACAGGTCAAAGCTGAATAAAAACCAGCTGGAAAAAGAAAATTTAAAGTATTTAATATTATACGGGACTTCCTTGCTTTGCCATATTGCTATCATTGTTTAACAGTTAGATATTTTCTGCCAGCATTAAAAAAAAACTCACAATGTCAATGGTTCTACTAACATTAATGTGTCCTGTTCAGCATCTTTGCCATCTTTTTAATGTGTCACATAAAACTCTGTCTAATACCTGTGCCTTTCTTTTCTCTTCAAGGGATGGACATGCATCAGACAAGCTCATAACAGAAGCCGTGATCTTCTCTCACATTATTACCCGGGGACGTTGTGTTATCTGACAGAGGATTTCAGATTAAAGGCAGTGTGAGAGTCAAGGTCAAGCTTCTTTATTGTCATTCACATCACATGTTGTACGTGAGGTGGAACAAAACTGTGCACACAGGGTTCCAGTTACAGCCAACAAAAGTATAAATGAACGATGTGCTAAAGTTAAAATCCCAACATTCACTAAAGCGAGAAGCCATCTGGATGCTAAGGATGTTGAAAACACATGAACACACCTTAGAATTCATGTGGAAAGAGTGATTGGTTGCATGAGAAACAAATACAAAATATTACACAGAACTATACCAGTTAACTATACTGGTGCTTACATGTGTTGCTTTCAACACCAGCTGATTTGTATTTGGTCGTTTTATTTGTGATCTGCAATGTTTTTATGTATTTTGTTTTATACTTCATTGTGTGTGTTGCCTGTTGTTTGTTTGTTTGTCCAGCACTTTGGTTTGGCCTTGTTCCTGTTTAAAGTGCTTTATAAATAAAATGGTATGGTATGTGAGGGTCAGATTGTCTGTGTGCGCTGCAGTTTAGTGAACATGGGTTCTTGTGTGGCTGTAAATCTAATGCTAATGAAACCTGCACATGCTGCTATACTGATATATGTAAAATTGGAGAAAAAATTATATTTGCTGCACTCACTGTTTTGAAATATTTTTACAGTTTAATAATAACATAAGTGGTTGTTTTTATCATTTAATAAAAAATAATGTAGTAAAGATTCATGAAACATTTCAGCACTAACATGTAAACATAATGAAATTGATCACATTTCTAGTAAACATTTGATGTATTAACATATTTCATTAACAGGGATTAACCTGTCCAAACAAATGTTGAATGAATGAATTTCAGGTAAGAAATAAACATGTAATGAAACAGATCCCATTTTGAAGTTAGCATTTGATGTAATTAATTTCTAGTAACAAACGTGATGAACATTGTGTGAGTTGATACATTTTATAGAAAAATTGCTACACAAAAATGTGCAAGTATAAGTGAACAGCATGATTTACATAATTATGTCTCGGTTGAAGCTGGAGTACAAGCGTGCTCTGAGAAATATATTTAGGAAGCTCCATGCTTTCTGTAGACGTCCAGCCATGTCTGTCTGGGTCCACACAAGGTCATGTCCCATTTACCCTTAGCCTGGCCCTCGCCCTCCTACGCAGCTCCGCTCAATTCTCATTTCCCTTCACTGCTCAGTCTGGGACTTCTCCCATCCACAAGGATTTCTCCGGTAGATTTTTGACCGGACCAATCAGAGAACAGAAGGAGCGGAGCTTTTGGCCCCTAACCCACGCCCCCACCTGTCCTGTCCCAGCGCGCAGCCAGCGAGCACCCGCATGTTCTTATTCAAAGCGATGCAGCAGGACTGTTTTATATCTGACACAAATGTATTAATTTCCCCTTCTTAATCCCTTATCTGGAGTTTTCTGGAGTTTTTTTTGTAAAAAGTCAAGTAATCGCTCCCTCCTCCCTCCTCCTCTCCCTCTGCTGAGTGAAATGAACGAGGAAGAGCCTCAGGTTGTCACGAGAGAATTAAACTTGGGTTTTACGTTGCTGCCCGAGTCCCTGCATATTTTCTGGCCTTATGGTGAGCTGGACCAGAGCTACATGGTTTTATTTTTATTTTTTAAGACGTTTTATTTCCATAAACACAGAATATCCAGTGGTAGCGAGACGACATGCAGCAGGGAGTGGAGCAGATCTCAAGTTCACGAGAGCAGAGGAAGCAGACCATATATGGCTCTGAGGGGGAGGGAGCAGAATGCTTTTCCTGTTCAAAAATGTTCTAAGATCCAATGGTCTTGTTCCTCAGCAGAGGCCACGCCTCCAGCAAGAATCGGTTTTCTATTAAGAGATCCCAGACCCTTGTCCGAAGCGAAGTGAAGGACAGGGTCTGGTTTTAACCAGGCTAATTTACCCTCAGTAAAACCTCCACAGTATTTTTCCATTCAGTCTGTCACCCTCACCTGTTCCCAATCAAGTGTTCACCTCTGACGTTTCCACTTTCACTCTCACCCAACTTATTTAAACCATCCCTCACCACATCACTGACAGCTCATTGTTCTGCAAACATGGCAGATGTCGGTCCATGTCGTGCCTCCTTGTGTTTTTCCCCTGTGGTTTCATGAAGTGTTGCTGCCACGTCAGCCTTTTGTTTTAGTTAAC
>JBBPBX010013000.1:11821-23015 GCA_038048925.1 Garcialebias charrua
ATATATATATAGTTAACTTTGTGTTAACCTTGCATATGACAAATAAACACAACTTGAACTTCTGCTGCTCAAATATTAATTAAATATTTCAGTGTCTGAATACAAATACTGGGATGTGTGTCACTAGGCAGTGATAGTGAATAAACTACAAAGCCCCAAACATGTTGGCTGGAGATGAGTGTAGACTGCAGAGTCCTGACCTGATGATGTTGATCTTCTGTGCTGGGCCATCCTTTTGGCCAGTGGCTGTTTAGTTTCCCCGATATAAGACTGATCACAGCCCTCCTGACACTGAACAGCATACACAATATTACTCTGTTTGTGCCGGGGGACTGGATCTTTGGGATGAACCAGTCTTTGCCGTAATGTATTTTGGGGTTTAAAAGCCACTGGGACGTTGTGTTTAGAAAATAAACGTCTCAATGTCTCTGAAACTCCCGCAACATACGGAATGACCACTGGTCTGGGTTCCTTCTTTTCACCTGATGGCTGGCTGGAGTCCTGTTTGGGTTTCTTCTCTGCTTTCAGGAAGGCCCAGTTAGGATATCCACATTTCTCTAGAGCCTGTTTTGTGTGTGATTTCTCCTTCTGTCTGGCTCCTGAGTTAGTGGGGACGCTGTCTGCTCTGTGGTACAGAGTCCTGATGACTCCTAACTTGTGCTCCAAAGGGTGATGGGAGTCAAACTGCTAACACTGGTCTGTGTGGGTGGGTTTGTGGTACACCTCAGTTTGCAAATGCCCTCAGAAACTGAGACCTCACGGTCCAAGAAAGCCAACCTGCCATTTTTTACATCTAAAAGTGGCAGGTACTCCGGTTTCCTCCCACAGACCAGAAACATTCATGTTCAACTGATTGGTAATTTTAAATTGTCCCTAGGTGTGAGTGAGAGAGTGAATGGTCGTTTGTCTCGATTGTCTCTGTATGTGCCTGTGAAAGACTAGAGATCTGTCCAGGGTGTACCCCACCTCTCGCACAGTGATAGCTGGACATGGGCACCAGTGACCCCTGCGACCCAAAAAGGAAGGAGCAGGTAAAGAGGATGGATAGATGTATAAATGTAAACCATGGCGATAAGAATAACTAAAAATTAATTGGAGAAACTTTGACGGAGACTGCCACATCGCCTTCATTTAAAAAATTTGATTTGACAGTATTATATGTTGAGGTTCACTCTCACCTACCACCATACCAAATGTCAGCTCAATACAGCAAAATATCAATAAATTAAAGTCATTTTTATTTTCATTTTAAGCTATGGTAGCCATCTTGGATTTTTGATTTAGATTCTGTATGTCATGGGGAAGGTTCTCAGCTATAACACCAAATTTCAGCTCTGTGTAAAAATAGCTGAGTTCAGAATCAGAACATCTTTATTGACATTGCACCGGGGTACAACGGGAAGATGTATGCACAGTCATCCGAAAGAAGGACTAAGTGTCTGATAGATGCAGTTGTTGTCCTCGGTTCCTCATGACCCAGAGAAATGTGAAAGTCAGCCCATTTCCAAGGCTGTTGGGGAGTCAGATTCAGATAAGCTTGATTGTTGATTTTCTTCAGGCAGACAGATTTTTTCCCCTGCAGCCTTGGAGTCCATCTGGACGATCCATTTCCAAAATGGTCTAATTGTGGGAATCCATTCCACTGATCCATGCTATGAACCTTCCTCAAGGTCGAACTCACCACGCTGACGAGTCTCAGTAGCCGCCGGTAGCCTGCGATTCTCATAAATCGCCTCCACCTTATGGTTAAGCTCGTAAATCAGCTGATTTAGCGAGGTCACGGCACGGATCAAACTTTCACACTGACTCGGGAGCTTTGTCATGGCCGAAACTGCTCTCGAAGTCTTCCTCAGTTTCCGATAGAACAGACCTCCGCCGATGCTGAAAAGCAAAGCGCCTGCCATCATAAATCCAATTATGTAAATATCTTCAACATCCTCCACAGACAGGACTGAGAGACACATCACTTTCCACTCTCCCCAGGAATCCATGACATAACCTCCAGAGTGTGTCGGTGCTGGGCAAAATGGTTCTCCCGGACCTTGTCGTTTTGTTGAAAAAATCTTGTCAATAGAGTTGATCGTCCATGATACCAAATCCATAAACTCAATTTACGTTAGAGAGATGAGCACAGAGGAGCTTCAAACACACAGAGAGCTAAGCAGGGAGAAGGGAAACGAGGGAGCAAAGGCAGAAGCAGCCACCTGCAACCAAATTGAGCTTTGGTGGCCATCTTGATTTTTTTTTTAATTCGTTATTTATTGGGCATTCATCGTACCACACCAAGTTTCAGCTTAATATCTATAGAAATGACTGATTTACAGTATTTGTCCTTTTTAGCTCAGGTGGCCATCTTGGATATTGATTTACAACCAGAGTCTATGAAAACGACTAATAAAAATGGTGTCTTTGTTCGCAAATTACATCTCCATGGTATTTCGAAACGCCAGTAATAGCACACATCACAATGCCGAGCTATCCGTTTTGATAAAACATTTGCAGATTGGGCTGCATTAAAGTTGATGAAAGATATAAAGTTAAGAAACCCTTGTCAGGTGGATAATAATAGGTGATGCCTTACTAACCAGTCCCCAGTTAAATTTTGCAAAGATGGGAGCACAAAAAACTGGGATGATTATTTGTCTGCAACTTGGTGACTGATGAAGTTTACAGTTAAGGCATGAAAATAAAAAAATATTACCCAAGTATGGAAAAAAAACAACCTGTGTCAATAATGGCTGCAATGATACGACGGGACAGACAATAAAGGGCTGTTTCAGGATTACACAGTAACCTTAAATTACAGTGGGACGGCGCAACTTAGTTAACACACAGTGTTCCCAGACGTTTTCAACACAGTGATTACACATTAATATCCATCAGCCATGAGTTAAAGCCAGCTCGGACATGAACTTGGCCCTTTAGCTCAAACTCACTGGAGCTCATCTGAATTACACCTGCTTCGATGAGCCTGAACATGAACATTAAAGTTGAGACGTTTTCAGATGTTTTGTTGGTTTTCCAGGCTTTCCAGGTTTGGACTCTTGTTCTTTTTGTCCTCTTTAACCCCTAATAACATTTTTCACACCAAAGCAAATGACTGTTTTCTCTGATTAGACGCCGTGGAGTTTCGGTGGCGTCAGAAAGGTTAATGAGTAATGCCTCATGAAGCTGATAACGCCACATGCGACTGAGCCTTCCTGTTGTAAAACCCCTGCCCGCAGCTTGAATCTCTCCACAGATCGAGATACGCGTTAGATAGACATCGAGCGGAGCAGGAGGGCATGTTTTTCCGTCAGGCATGTCTTGATCTTAGTGTGAAATACTCTGAACAACATAGTCTACACATTTAATGGGGTCAATGAACGACAGCGACTGGAATGAGACGAAAATGGACTTTTGTCTCATCAAGATTGTAATGATGACTCATATTAATGAGTAATTGATTAGAAGCTGTTATCTAAATTAAAAATGTCCAGCTCTTTTGTAAACATTAAGAACGAAGGACAAAGTTCAGGTCTTTGCTTTGTTTTTAAGCTGCTACAAATCAGAACTAATGACAGCAGTTCTTGAACTCTTTACAAGGAGTACCACCTCAGAAAGTACAAAACTCTCCAAGCACCACCATTATCACAGAACTGGGCCCAAATGTTTTTAATAGATCTGACACAGAAGCAAATTGACCAACTTTAGTTGAACATCTAACTCATATTTTAAAATCCTTACCATATCTCTTCAACAAACCCAGTTGGCTAAGAAACATGCAACACTTCTAACCTACAACACTTTGGTCAGGGTACCTAATACAGTGGTGGGCAACGCTAATCAAAAAATTAGTTCCACAATTTCTAAAACGCTTATTAATTTTTTTAGGTCCACAATTTCAAAAGCACAAATGTCTTATGAAAATTAGGGGAAGCTAATCTAATCCGCTATTTATATTCGACAATTGGTAGCCGGCAGCGTTATGCAATATTTGCACTACACTGCCAACTGAAAAGTAACTAAAATGATCCTAAAAGGATGAAATTACAAAAATCAAAGGATTTATTTAATACTTTACGTACATATATTCTATTCGGCCACGAAATTAACAAAAAAGAGAATGATCTTTTAATCCCTAAGACCACTTTTAAATCTCAAATACACGGGCGTTTCGCCACCGCATTTATACATAAAAGTAACCAAAATACATAAAACTAACGACTCACCGTCGAGTGGTCGACACAAAACACACAATAAAATCCTCCGGCCGCGTTAATTTGGCTTGAAACAGCGGGGTTCTCTGCGGATTTATCCAAGAAACCCAGCACAACCAGCTAGCCACAGAATTAGCCCCCGAGTTCACCTCTGACCCGGAAGATGTCAAGATGGAATAGTCCATTTTTAGTAGGGGGATACAGAAATCGACCGGTTTTTGTATTGCGTTTTTAATGATCGTTTTCATCGTAACTATAATTATTTTTATGTTAAATGTACATTAACAAGCATGAGCAATGTTAGTGATGTAGGTGACTGGCCGGGGCGGGGCCGGGGCCCCTGCTGATTTGGGGCCCCAAGCAACGGCATCATTTGCCTACATGGTAGATCCGTGTCTGTTCTCCCCTCTGCTCCCCCTCCAACCCTCCCTCCTCTCTGCTCTTTACGGTGAGGGAGGGGAAAAAGGCAAAACAAGCAGCTACGGAGCCAGCATAAGAGCCTGTAATAAGTTTATTCGTTTTTACTGATAGATAATTAGTTATTAGCGGTACTGCATTTTAAATAAAAATAGCACAAATCCGCTTATGAATTATAAAAGTTAGTCACTCCGCTGTTACGCTGACAAAAACGTTAGGTCCGCTGTAAGCGGATTAGCGCATTAGCGGTCCCTAGCGTTCATATGCCCACCTTTGGTACCTAATGATAATGAACCATACTGAAGAAGGGTCCAAAATGGCAAGGAGATGGGATCTTGGTTAATAAGCACAAGCCTGAGCCTCACCTTTGAACTGATTCGAGACAGGAAAAGCCCACTGAACCCTGGTTGAAGAAATTGTTTTCAGATGTGATGGCTCCATGCATTCATTCCCAAGAACAGCACCTCATACCCTGCCGTCTTAGCTTTTCCTTTAACACAACAAATTAATGTAACTTAAGGTACCTTCAATCGAATCCCCTCTGGTTGTGTTTCCCTTCTTGTTGACAGCCGGTCTTATTGTCAGGTTTGATGACGAAGAGGTACGCAGAGTTCAAGGCTTTTATTTAACGGAGGATTTAGGAACAATAACCGCTTCTTGGCTGTTGTATTTACCAGAAATTGAGACAAAAGGCAGCTGTGACTCTTTTTGGCTCTACTAAGGTCCAGGTTGTTCTTAATGACGGAAACAGACAAGACAAGGGGTTTGACTAGTCCCCAAGATGATCGAGCGGTGCTCTGCCCAATGAGCTTGAAGTTGTTGGCACACTCAGACCATGGCGTTGCAAAACTTGCTTTGCTGAGGACGGTGACACTGGTGTTCCAGAGTTGTTTCTGAATATCCGAGTAGATTTCTGCTTCGCTGGGGTCCTTGAACTTCTTGTTGATACGAGTGCTGCCAAACAAATCTTTTTATTCTGGCAAGGAGAAAATAGTCTACAGATATGGCCTTGGCTATGCCAAGCTGTACATCCCAGTGTTTCCCCTAGATCAGTTCCCTTGATGGAGCAACGCTTGTCGGGGGATTCATGTCTGTGTTGCCTACACAGTTAGCTTAGCGCTAAGTTGCTGTTGGTTTTTATTTACAGGGTGGGAGGGAGTCACAGGTGTTGCCTGCCCGTTAGCTTTAGCGCAATGTTGCTGCAGTTTTTCATCGATGGGTGGGAGCAGAACTTCAGTAGCTTTTTTGTTGCTAGCACGTTTGCATTGCGCCCCGAGCTCGGGGGGAATTTCGGTAGGCAGGTCACTCGGTTCTGTTGACGGGGCACCCTGCTTGTGTAACGGTAGGGGAAATACCGGTACTGCATCCAAGACCAGGGGTGTCCACTCTTGGTCCTGGAGGGCCACTATCCCTCATGTTAAGACAGCCCTCTGCTCCAGCACGCCTGATTTCAATCAATGAACGATTAACAGGCCTTTGCAGAACAATATGGTAAATGGAGCTTACTTATATAGCGCTTTCCAGCCCCCTTTGAGGGACCCCAAAGCGCTTCACAGTACCAACCAACCATCCACCCATTCATACACATTCATACACCGGTAGCGGTAGACTGCCATGCAAGGCGCTGCCTGACCTACCGGGAGCAACTCGGGGTTAAGTGTCTTGCCCAGGGACACAACGGTATGACCGGGGATCGAACCTGAGACCTTCTGGTCTTGAGCCCCTGCCTCTACACCATCTCGGCCCCCGGCCACTACCCACCTTGGGGTGTCTATGAGTGCACACCTGATTCTCCAGCTCCCCGGGCGCTTTTGGGCTGCTCACTGCACCACCTGGTAGGTGGTTGGGTTAATGCAGAGACGAATTTCGTCTGTGTATGGGAAACATACGCAGATGACAGGAAAAGACATTATTATTATTATTATTAATAAGAGGTGATTTAGTAATTGAATCAGCTGTGTTGGAGCAAAGAAACAAACAGCCCTCGTGGACCACAACTGTACACCCCTAGAACCTTCAGCACCATTTAGGAAAATGTATTTAAATATGTGTGCATGTCTACGGAAGGACAGCAATACCCTTCCGTACTGTTAACAGTCCGGCGTATTTAACGGTTCCTTTTCCAAGGTAAACAGAGCAGCATATCATGAGCAGTGAGGGAGCTCCATGAGACACTGAGCTACTTATTAATCAATTATTAGAACATTTAGCTGTGGCATGTTCATGAAAAAAAAAAAGGAATTTTGAGTCCCAGTCACAGGACGAGCTGAAAATTAACAGGTTCCAGTCTGTGCCGAGCAACCTGTGCATCCCCAGTTTTGAACAGTGGTGCTAAAAGGGAGTTTGACCAAAAGTTATAAATAATCAATGCCGTATTCGTTGAAGATGGCTCTTTAAAAAACTTCATAATTCAGATCAGCTAGTCCAAGTGGGAAGACCAAAGTAATATGCTGCCATCTTACACCTCCAGTCTCAAACTTTATACAAACACT
This sequence comes from Garcialebias charrua, assembly GCA_038048925.1. Classification (NCBI taxonomy): domain Eukaryota; kingdom Metazoa; phylum Chordata; class Actinopteri; order Cyprinodontiformes; family Rivulidae; genus Garcialebias; species Garcialebias charrua. The sequence continues at coordinate 18,930 of JBBPBX010013000.1, forward strand.
ACTTTACAAATCTAAAAAAGCTAAGTCTGGTCCTCTGGACATTCAAAAAAAAAAGGCACAAAAAAAAATTGTAGGAACGTTTCGTCTTTCGTCCGAAAGACTTCCTCCTTTTGGACGAAAGACGAAACGTTTCTACAAAAAAATTTTTTTTGAATGTCCAGAGGACCAGACTTAGCTTTTTTAGATTTTTTTACCTGGATTATAGAGCATGCATCAGGGTACTACTTTACATTTTTGATGCCTTCAGTTTCTCATTACAGTTTGGATTTTTTTTTTTTTTTTTAAGCATGAGCAGTAGCAACATGTAGCACTTCCAGGACACCAAGGAGTCAGGTGCAGCAGGAATTATTTTTATTACTGCAAAAATGTTTGTTTAAAGCAGAATAAAAATCATGCAAACGATAATGCTCATGTGAACCGGAAGATTTGAGCTATTCTTAGACAAGAAAATGTTCCATTTAAGACAAAATCCATTATTTCAAAGCAAATGTTCACCTTTTTTGCAAAGCGCTGCTGAGGCTTTTTGTATGGGGTGCCGTTTGTAAAGTTACACTGTCAAAAATTAACAGCAATATTTTGGTTTATTTAGTCTTTAATAAGAAAAAAAATTCAGTCATATTTTCACCATGTTATTCATACATTTATAAATGTCATAGTTCCCAACTAAATACTTACTTTACAAGTCAAATATTTAAATATTTAGCTTGCAAGTTAAATATTTGGTTAGCAAACTAAATATTTAGGCATAAATTAAATGTTTATTTTCATCAATAAACATTTAATTTCTAAGCTAAATATTTAGTTTACAAAATACTTAACTTGCAAGTTAAATATTTAGTTGGTAAACTAAATATTTAATTTACAAGCTAATTAATTTACAAACTAAAAGCTTTCAAGTTAAATATTTAGTTAGTAAGCTAAATATTTAGGTGTAAATTAAATATTTAATTTCCAAGCTATTTTCAAAACTAAACATTTAATATCTAAGCTAAATATTTAAAAACTAAATACTTAACTTGCAAGTTAAATATTTAGTTGGTAAACTAAATATTAAATTAAAAGCTAAATATTTGGTTTACAAACTAAAAACTTGCAAGTTAAATATTTATTTAATAAACTAAATACGTAGGTGTAAATTAAATATTGAATTTCCAATCTATTTTCAAAACTAAACATTTAATTTCCAAATTAATATTTATTGACCAAGCTAAATATTTAATTTCCAATCTAAACATTTAGCCAAAATGGGAAGGCGGTGCAAGAAAAAAAAAGTAAAAGACACTTCTGATCAAAAGTATTGATGAACTGATCAGCATCAGTGTGAGCGCCTCTTAAAACATCTGAAGTTTTGTCTGTTTGCTATTCAGGAGCAGACACCCCGAGGTCAGACCGCGTAATGCTCAGGAAAAAATAGTGAAAAATTCCAGAGCTCCATTTCAGGCTTCAATCAGCAGGTTCAATTCATGACTGAACACGTGAGGTTCGTTAGTATGTTTTGTTTCTATAAAAGCTGCAATGTTGACAAGAGTGGGCCAAAACTCCTCCACAACCATGTGAGAGACAGAAAACCAGATGATGGAGTTTCTGCTGAATCAAGAAAAAAATGCAGTTTTTCCACTCACAAATTTTCCAGTTTGGCTCTATTTTTTCCGTTAACAACACAATGAAATCCGTTGTAGTCTTCCTTCAAACAAAGTTCTTCCTGGCCATTTTCAAAACATTAGAAAATATTACCGGTACATCTGATGTTCAACGCCTCCTGAAGAGATTCAGAGAATCTTCAGTGTGCTTTGGACTACTCTGACTGAGGAAGCCCTCTGGAGTGAGGGTGAAACGTTTCTGCTAAAAAGAAACTGTCCAGATGAACTGATTGAGAATGAGCGGATTTGATACCTGGACTATTGAGAATTAACTTTCTTATTCAGAGAATCATTTCCCAAAACGGAAAATATTCCACGAGTTATTTTATTCAACAAGATGTAAAACAAGTGATTCAATATAACAAAAAGGTGAATATTAGGAATGCGTTTACTCGATAATGTTTCGTTCTTCTATGAGTGCACTGCATCCCTTTACATTTTAATTGCAACTACAGTAATTATTAGAGCGTGTCAATAAAATGCAGACGCCAACCTCCAATAGAATTTACTGCGTCACCACCGCAGACGGCACCAAAGACCGTTGCACTCGTTTGACAGCTTCCCTCTAGACCTCAATATTAACACTTTGTTTAGTAATTCAAAATCAAACATTAACAGAAGCTTTCCATGCTTTCATATATTTTTTAGCAGAAAGTAAGTGGCTGTAATGTGTGAAGAGGAAGGAATATATTGTTGATGTTAAAGTTTGAAAACTTATTCAAAATCCTTGAGTTTCTTTTAGCACTTTATGTTTTTGTTTTTATTCAGGCCAGTGTAAAAGTCCAGCAAAGTTTCATATCCTGGTTAGGATTTGGCAGCTCCCTTTGACACTGCTAAGCCGATGAGGCCCGCTAATCCCGCCACGCCGAGGCCGATTCCCCCAACAATCGCCATGCCAACCAGGCCATCTAACAAAAAAAAAAAAAAAGTTGAGTTAAAGAGCGCCTTCACAAACAAGCATTTATCTTATTACGACTCGTGTTTACCTTTCTTCAAAGCCTTCTCGATGAGCTTCTCCAGCTCCAGAGCCTGCTTGTTCCCCGGCTCGTTCCTCAGAAGAGTCCGGATGTACTTCAAGGCTTTCTCGTACTCCTGGAAATTAAATGCGGGGGAGAAACGACAGGGTTGTCAGCGATGAAAAGAAGAAAACGAGCGGCTCAAACAATCCCAACGGGATGGAGGGTTCAGTGGAGCGTTGTTTTCCAGTAATCTCATTTTACAGAGAGTTCGAGAGGAGATCACTCTGACCTGCAGCTCATAAAGACTTGATACGTTATCTTCAGAGAGGAGTTGGAGACGGGTACACTACTGTTCCAGACCAACACACACCTGAGAATAGATACTGCAGAGCTACTTGCATCAGCTGTTACTGAATTACACATTTTATTTATTTATTTATTGGTCTGTACTTCTCAAGAAAGCTCTGTGGTCAGGGTCTGTACAGTCGATGTCTCTTATGGCTCACTTTAAACTAGTGGTTCCCAACACTGATCCTTGAGGAACACCATCCTGCATGTTTTAGTTGTTTCCCTGCTCCAACACATCTGATTCAGTGATTTAATTACTTCATGCTCTGCAGAAAAATCACTCATTTATTAAAATATGGTGTGTCGGAGCAGAGAAACAACTAAAACATGCAGGATGGTGTTCCTCAAGGAGCAGGGTTGGGAACATTTGCTTTCTTTGTCCAACTTTTTTTTTTAAAGAATTCAAAACCAAAAATTCCTTAGAAAAATACACACAGCCAACCACCTTTAATGGTGTGATCACACCGAACAGCTTTTCAGCAGCAGGAGCGTCCAGTTTACATGCAAAGTCAATGGGGGACGCGCTTCCAGCCGCGTCTTGGCGTCGGGCGTCATGTTGCGTGCGTGTTGAGCGTGCTGGAAAGCGTTTTCCGTGCACGTGAACCGGCTTCAGCCTCCAAAGCACGCCTCCAACATAGGGCTGTGCGATATGACGATATATATCGTGGGGACGATAGAAACGTGTCTATCGTGCTACTTTCCTTCTATCGTCTCTATCGTGATAAATAAGAATAAAGTGGTTTTGCGAGATGACGGCGCTGCTTTATGTTTGACGCACGCGCGGGTTTGCGACACGTGCTTTACGTTGTTAAACTCGAGTTCAACAGAGACGCAGCCGGCATGAAGCCGGTGTCACCAGATATCTATGGGTGTCGGAGAAACAGCTGCGCAGGCAGCCCAAGAAGAAGAACTTTTACCAAAAAGAGGGGGAAGCTCACCTTGTTAGCTTCCATTATTTCGCTCCGCTGAAACTCGGAGACAAAATGGGTCCAGAGGACACGAAGTCCAACCGAGTCCGAACTCGGGTCCAGTTAACCAATACAAAACAGACCAGAGACACAACAGAACCGGAATCAAACGCAACGTTTTCTCTTTTCTGTTTCTTTGCCTTGTTTACTCCAGTCAGAGCGGATTTCTTC
>JBBPBX010013000.1:24147-51304 GCA_038048925.1 Garcialebias charrua
AGACAGCTGAGCAGCGCACCGTTTGTGCCAGCAAGGGGGGGTGGGGGTGTTTCAGTGTGAGGGAGGAGGCAGCGTGAGCACTGACTACCTTTTTAGCTAGCATGCCAGTATTGCGTTACACCAGTGGTGCAGACAGGTGTGTGTGTGTGTGGGGGGGGGTGCACAGTTCATAACTATAAAAATAAATTTTAAGGAATCAATAATAGTGGCCTATTTCTGTTACACCTATTTCTGTTACACTATAAAAGTCTATCTGTGCCTGCCTAAATCTATCTTTATCTTGCAAGCTAAATATTTTGTTAAATCTTTGACTTGTAAAGTAAGTATTAAGTTGAGAACTATGACATTTATAAATGTATGAATAACATGGTGAATCTATCTTTAACCTGCCTAAATAAAGGTTGAATGAATGAATGAATCTGTGGCCTAATTTAAAAAAGAAATGCTTTATTCTTCATTTGTTTCTCAGATGATCCATAAAACATGATTTCTGTTCTGGGATAAACTGATATAACTGGATAATTAATATTAATTAATAAAATCTACTTTAAAGTCATCACAGTTGTCAATATTTGTGATTTCAACATTTTAAGTTTGATTAAAAAAAAACATCAGTCACACCAAAAGTTTATCACAGAATGTGTAATAAAGGAGCAGAATCAGCAGAGTCATGTTTTGTTGTCACCAGTTACGAGTCGCTTGTTTGCATTTTAACATTGACGAGTTCACTTTGTACAGATATCATGTTGGTAAATTAATTCCTGGTCTAAAACAGAGGAGAGAATCGAGCGGTGGAGAGAGTTAAAGCAAAGGTTGGAGTTAAAATCATTTTCAAAAATTAGATAATCTGAACTCTCAGGATTCCTGTAACTGATTGTCAAATTTATTGTAAACCAAGGAGAGGAATATTTGCTGTTTTCTAACACAATGTAAACCCTGATGAGTACAGGTAGTCCCCGACTTACGAGCGAGTTCCGTTACAACGAGGTGCTCGTAAGATGAAAATTCGTAAGTTGAAACACGAAGCACATGTTCTCGTAAGTCCGGAATTTCGCTCGTAAGTTGGAACGGTTTTGCTAGCGCGACTACAAACACTCGTTTTTCATCGAAAAACTGCTTACTAGTGCATAAAAATGATCGGAAACGTGTGTCCACATGTTTAGCTAACGAACTGTGGTGAAAAAACACAGAAAAACTCGGTATTTTTTGCGTTTTTTCCAAAAATTCGCCAGCTCGTAAGTCTGGAACCTCGTAAGTAAGAGCGCTCGTAAGTCGGGGACTACCTGTATACACATCTTTTTGAGCTTGACTAAATCTCTAGTTGTTAACCTTCGTAGATGTGACTACGTAGTTAAAAAAATATGTTAAAAAACAACAACTGGACTTCTATTTTGAAGATGAACAGGTTTCTCTTCCCGAGAGGCTTTTTCAATTCCAAACTGTTTAGCGTGTGTGGAGCTGCCATCTGACACGTTTACATTTCACCTTTATTTAACCAGGCACAAACACGAAGAACAAATTCTTATTTACAGTGCTGGCCTGGCAGCACCAACAGACCCTATATGTTGCTGGAGGATCTAAACAAACTGAAGGATTTACCCCAAACACAACATCCTGGTACATTTTAAAGCAAACAGGATCCTCAGCCAGAGGCTTGTCCCCCCCCCCCAAGGACAGAACCCCCAAATCCAAAATGAGCGGTGTGTCTGCATGTTACGACCGGTGAGGATCAAAACACATTTGAAGGACGCAGGACACAAGGAAAAAGGTTTAACAGAAATTTTATTAACTAAACTAAAGTCCGGTCAAGGATGAAGTCATCTGCAGCAGCTCCCTCTGGTCAGGAACCACCACCAGCTTCTCCAGGCATCCCACGTCACAAACAAAAGAAAGAAAGTTCAACTGAGAGATGGGTTGGGGTAAAGCGGCCAAAATCAAAATAAGGCTGCCCAACAGAGCCAACTCCTATAGAGCCGGCGAACCCTGTTAGACAGCGGGCTAACTGTACCAAAACTCTAGGCCTAAAATATGGAACTAAAGCGAAAACAGGACTACCAGCTTTACCCAACCAGAAAGTTATGAAAGTAATTGTATGCAAAAAAGAAGAGAGGCATGAGCCAACACAGCTGCCTCCAGCAGACAGCACACCAGAGCCCTGAGCCCAGTCTCTGAGACTCAGAACCCTCAACAGCTCAGGTCCTCTACTCTAGGTACACTAGAGTCAACTCGAGCCTCTAAACAAGAGAACCAGAGCACATTAGTGCTCCAACCAACACTCTCAAAAGATAAGAGCACCAACGACCTCTCTAATAAAAGAGATCACTACAACCAGGGAGGGTGGAGGAAACTCCCAGTTCAACAAACAAACATCTGTAGGTTCACCTGATGAATGTTCAAACAGTGGTCAGGGTGGGTGAAGGACACTCCTGAACACACACATATATGCAGCTGCCTTCAATAAACTTGGTTTACCTTCCAAAAAGGCTCTCAAGTTTCTCCAACAAGCTCCTGCTTGCATCCACCAACCTTAGTTGGCCATCATAACCTCCACACTGTCCAAAACCTCCAACACTTCAAGCAAAGGCCTCCACACTGTTCTGGCTCTTGCTCCCAGCTTATCAAAGGGAGAGAGCCAGCAGGTGTTTGCAGCTCAGCCAATCAAGCCTGATTAGCTGAGTAAAAAAAGTGCAGCAGGAGGCTGCAGACTTCAGGTGACCTAAACTGAGGTTTAAACTTTATTTATTTAATCCCTTCAGGATACATAACACTCCCACCGCTAAATGTTTTTTATGGGGTGATGTAGATGTGAGGTAAAAACATCGTACATGACCCATACAAAAACAGTGAGGTCACATGTAGCGGTCCTTATCACTCAAACAGACTAAAAACCTCATTAAAACTAGTCTGTCAAACCGCTAGCAAACTCTCTACAGTCACTCTCAAAACGTTTTAAAACCAAAACAACGTCTTGGGTCTGGTTTGACCCTAAAAAGCTTTTGCTTATCAACAGACCCCAAACAAATACTAACACCATGGTTAATGGTGCCAGTGTGAAACTGGATGCTTCTCACGACAGCCAGGGGAAATCTGTCCTCCTCATTTCCTGCACTGGACAGCACCCCGGTGTCAGTTACAACAGCTCTGCCATCAGTCGCACTGTAAACACAGCAGAGACAGTTAAACTCAGAATCATTTACAACATGTCCTATATAAGGCAGCAGCATCTCATCTCTCACAGACAGTAACATGTTGTGTTCTTCAGACCCATCTCTTGCTTTAGGTTGATGCGACGGTCCCATGTCATCCACCACCACTTTCTCTTCAATTTCTGTAGCGGCAGAAATGGGACATAAAGGAGCAGGAGAAGGTGTCATGTGAGGCTTCATCTCTCTTAGGCTCACTGGGACATCCTCTTCCTCAGAGCTAAATAAAAAACATTCCCTCAGTTCAAAGTCATCCTCATTTAGCTCTTCTAAGTCTATTATGTCCTCATCTGACTGAACTGGGGTTTGTTTAGTTTCATGTTCAGTGTCAAACAGTGTAAAACTGTCACTGAGATTGTTGTCATCTTCTCCCTGAAGATGTGGTGAGGACAGCAACAGTTTCACCTCCTCCACTGGAATCTGCTCTGCTTCACAGTTCACCAGGGAGTTGTTACTCAAAACAGACTCATCCTCTTCTTCCTCCAGTCGATGTTCTTGAAGCGCCACCTCCTGTAGAAGTGGCTCACCTGCTTGAGTGAAAAGCTCTGGTGTCACCTTAGGATGACACACACTGGGACACGAACGTTGCTTTTTCAGTTCAGCTTTGAGCCTCAACTCTGTTAGCTCCTTCTGCAACGTCAGTATTTCTTGTTCACGAGCAACTTGAAGTCTTTGTTGTTCAAGTTCCTGCTCTTGTAAAAACAATTGACTTTTCAGCTGTCGTTCTTGTTCCTGCTTTCTTAATAGTTCATGCTCTTGTTTTTTTTTTAAAGCAGCTCGCTCCTGTTCAAGAGCAGCTCTCTCTTCTTCAAGCTCTTTTTTCCTTGTGGCAATCCAACGTTCATCTTCCTCCTCTTTTTCTCTCAAACGTCGTTGCTCATTTATCTCTGGAAATATCCCAAGCTGGACCAATTCACACAGCAGTTCACTCTCTAGCCATCCATCATTAGCAAATTTTCTGACGTCAACCTTAAAATGGTTTGCAACACTTAGCTTTTGATGTCTTGTGCAGTCTGCAAAGACCTGCACAGTAGGCTGTTCAATAAATTTATTTAAATTAAATGCCATGATGCCAACAAACAGCTTTAAGCTGTACCCTTCTTCAAAATACTTTCACTGTAAACAACAGCAAAAATCACATCTGCATTTGAACGCAGCACAATCCAAAAACACACACACAGCTGCGTGTTTCAGCTCAATCAGCAACCAGGAGCTGGTCCTGTCAGCTCCAGAGAGAGTGCAAACTACAGCACACAGCTGTCACCACACACCAAATGTAAAAAGGAGCAATTCTATTAACTGCAGTCCAAAAAACACTTAGCTTAAAAAAAAACTTCACAACACTCTCAAGATTAAGCACAAAAAACAATGTTTGCTCAAAACCAGACTCCCACAAACATGCACAGCAGGTGCTCAGCTGTCTAAAAACTCAAGTGCTTCACAGAAACACTCCAACAAGTTTGTCCTGTGCAGACAAACAGACGAGCAGACAACTCAAAAAACACAGCACCTTACAAACGAGCCCCCAATACTAATTCAGATCCCGGACGAGCCATCCAATAAATATGTTACGACCGGTGAGGATCAAAACACATTTGAAGGACGCAGGACACAAGGAAAAAGGTTTAACAGAAATTTTATTAACTAAACTAAAGTCCGGTCAAGGATGAAGTCATCTGCAGCAGCTCCCTCTGGTCAGGAACCACCACCAGCTTCTCCAGGCATCCCACGTCACAAACAAAAGAAAGAAAGTTCAACTGAGAGATGGGTTGGGGTAAAGCGGCCAAAATCAAAATAAGGCTGCCCAACAGAGCCAACTCCTATAGAGCCTGCGAACCCTGTTAGACAGCGGGCTAACTGTACCAAAACTCTAGGCCTAAAATATGGAACTAAAGCGAAAACAGGACTACCAGCTTTACCCAACCAGAAAGTTATGAAAGTAATTGTATGCAAAAAAGAAGAGAGGCATGAGCCAACACAGCTGCCTCCAGCAGACAGCACACCAGAGCCCTGAGCCCAGTCTCTGAGACTCAGAACCCTCAACAGCTCAGGTCCTCTACTCTAGGTACACTAGAGTCCACACGAGCCTCTAAACAAGAGAACCAGAGCACATTAGTGCTCCAACCAACACTCTCAAAAGATGAGAGCACCAACGACCTCTCTAATAAAAGAGATCACTACAACCAGGGAGGGTGGAGGAAACTCCCAGTTCAACAAACAAACATCTGTAGGTTCACCTGATGAATGTTCAAACAGTGGTCAGGGTGGGTGAAGGACACTCCTGAACACACACATATATGCAGCCTGCAGCTGCCTTCAATAAACTTGGTTTACCTTCCAAAAAGGCTCTCAAGTTTCTCCAACAAGCTCCTGCTTGCATCCACCAACCTTAGTTGGCCATCATAACCTCCACACTGTCCAAAACCTCCAACACTTCAAGCAAAGGCCTCCACACTGTTCTGGCTCTTGCTCCCAGCTTATCAAAGGGAGAGAGCCAGCAGGTGTTTGCAGCTCAGCCAATCAAGCCTGATTAGCTGAGTAAAAAAAGTGCAGCAGGAGGCTGCAGACTTCAGGTGACCTAAACTGAGGTTTAAACTTTATTTATTTAATCCCTTCAGGATACATAACACTGCAGTTCAGTGCAGTGAGGAATGTCCAGATCTCAAAACAATCTCTCCACAGACGCATGGTTCAACACCAGAGAGCAAGACTCAGTGGTCCACCTACACCTCAATAAAGCCCCCAGTATAGTCCCGCGTACGTCCATACGCAGAGGTACGCATGTATGTACGCAGAGGTACAAGTGTACCCCCGCAGGGCATGTACGCGCCAAGCTCAATTTTTACGACCGTGTATGCAAATGCAGTGTCGCACAATAAACTGCCCGACGCTGGACTGTTTTGTATGTGACACTAATGTATTAAATTCCTCTTCTTCATCTCTGATCTGGTCTTTTGTTTTCTGCCAAAAGACAAGTGATCTCTTCCTCCTCCGTTGATGCCATGACTGAAATGATGAGGAATGAACTAATTTGTCACGAGTGAATTAAACTCAGGTCCAGCGTGGCTGCGGGAGGTTCTGGAGTTCTCCTGGTGTGCTGGTCTGATGTGTGGGCTGCAGGACCAGCGCTCCCTGTTTTTTCGGGGTTTTTTTATAACTTTTTATTAACATATAAACACAGAACACCGCTGCAGCTGAGGCTGCCAGCGCTTGTTTGTTTTTTTAACCTGTCAATCAATTCAGTAGGCGTATCAGCAAATGACCAATTGGCGACCTCAATTTGTCCCGCAGGTAAACGCTCCTCGTCTGTGGAGCTGCGCTGCAGCTGCTCAGGGTGGATGCTCGAGTATGATGTGTGAACCCTCTGCGTACGTGAAAGGACGTACGTGGGAGTGTACTGGGGGCTTCAGGGACACTCTTGAGGACCAAACTGTTCAGATTTTAGACAAAGGAGACAGATGGTTTGAGAGGGGGGTGAAGGAGGCCATTTACAAATGACAAAAAAAAAAAAAAACTTTAAACAGAAGAGGTCGTCTCAGATTTCAACTTTCAAAAACTTCCAATACAGCTTTAGGCCATAGTTGCCAAGTCTGCATATTACATGTATAAGCGACCTGGAGCTTGTTTTTCCTGCAGCCGCTTATAATTTCTGTGAGTCGCCGACCGTGGGTTTTTGGGCTTGTATTGGACGTTGGGTCGCTTATTTGGGCTTGTTTTACTGTTCAAGTGAAAGCAAAAATTAATACGAGTGGTAGGTAGTTTGTCCCTTCACGCCCTCCTTCCACGTATGTTACGTCAAGGCGGATGTTACGTTCAGGTGCGGTTGGACAGGCTGATGATGTTTATTCAGTGGTAAAAATAATTTAAGCGCGCGCAAGTAATGATGAGTAGAGCGTGAGCAGAATACAGACGACTTCTTGTACGTTTCCTTGCACTGATGAGAAGGATAAAAGATCGGTGTATTTTTGTTTGTGACGCTTACACTGTTTCTTACATCTTGATGGTGTATCACAACGAAGGCTGCAGTAAGAAATCTCCAGCTAGTAACGCGGGTAGTGAGGTGCGTCATCTGTGGTGTTTCATGCTAATGTGCTGCTTATCTGTATATATGTCACATGTAAAATGTACATTCTCCTGAAGTTATTTTAAGGTTTATTCTTTGTTCTTTATTCTTTGTCTAGAGTGACAAGACCACGCTAAAATGAGCTCCAATAAGTGGGGGAAACATGGGGAAAATATAATAAAGAATAGAAGAAAGAGCACACACTTAAAGCTCCACTGACATGATCTTTTAACATTTCAAAAAATGGCACAACATATATAAATATTAAGATAGACCTCTGACCGTTTTTGCTAAAATAATGTTAAATGAATGACAATTTCTCTCAAAATAGTTTAAAATTAGCGCCGTTTTTTTAGACCGTAAATCCGGATTTTCCGGTCACGTGAGCATTCCTGTTTCTGACGTCACGTCCGTAAATTTCGCCAGCGCACCTAAAAACACTCTATTTTCATCTAAAAACTACTTTTGAGTGCATAAAAATGATCGGAAACGTGTGTTTATATGCTTAACTTGCTAACTGTAGTGAAAAAACACATGAAAACTCAGTATTTTTTTCGTTTTTTCCAAAAATTCGCAACCCGGAAGTCCGTTCGTAAATTTCGCCAGCGCACCTAAAAACACTCTATTTTCATCTAAAAACTACTTTTGAGTGCATAAAAATGATCGGAAACGTGTGTTTATATGCTTAACTTGCTAACTGTAGTGAAAAAACACATGAAAACTCAGTATTTTTGTCGTTTGAGCAGAGTTCAGTATCGGACGTGACGTCACAAACGGGAATGCTGACACGTGACCGGAAGATCCGGATTTACGGTCTAAAAAAACGGCGCTAATTTTAAACTATTTTGAGAGAAATTGTCATTCATTTAACATTATTTTAGCAAAAACGGTCAGAGGTCTATCTTAATATTTATATATGTTGTGCCATTTTTTGAAAAGTTAAAAGAACATGTCAGTGGAGCTTTAAAGCATGATTCAGGATAGAGTTTAAAGAAAGTTTTTTGTTGACTTTGCTTACTATGAATTTGCTGTTTAATTTTTATTTTATTTTTTAATTTGTACGCATCCTTTATGATTGTCTGTTGTTGTCCATTGTTGTCATCACTCTTCGTTTAAAATTCAGGTCTCTCTGGTAAATGAGTCCCAGAGGCTTAATGAGATTAATTTGTATGAATATGCAAAATGTATTTTTATTTTTTAGAGTGGATATGTTCTTCAAAGTGTTTACGGTAGCATAATTTTGCTGTTTATATGTAATGCCATAATAAATGTATGTTTATACTGTTTAAAAATGGCCTTTGTTTTACACAATGGGGTGGGTTGCCAGTTGGGCTTGTTTTCATGGAGCTGGTCGCTTGTTTCTGTCACGAGTTCTGGCAACACTGCTTTAGGCCTGATTCCCAGTCAGTTCCACTCCAATTCACAGCTTCAGGCATGTGATCAAAATGTCTGTGAGCCACGCAATCAGAGTCCATTGTGAGGGGCGAGTAGTTCCAGTCTACAGTATCTGCATGTGAATCTAACACAACCAGGCCCCTCATGCAGTTTTATAAAACTTGGAACTCCACACACTACAAACATTTTACAACTGATAAAGCCTCTGAGGTGGGAAGTGAAACGTCTTCAGATTCAAAAGTTCAGTTGTTTTAGGTTGTTTTTTTGTTTGTTTGTTTTTTACTTTTTTGGGGCGGGGGGATTGATCATGACCTGGATGACTGGGAACCTTCATCAGCAATATCTTTGAAACAAACAAAACCTTCTGTTGGCCTGTGGTTTTTGGTTACTTGCTACTAGGGCTGGGCAATATGAACCAAAATTAGTATCTTAATATTAATTAAATTAATATTTTTTATGATAAATCACAATATACGATATATATCTCGATATATTTTTCTTTCCATAAATAACAAAAATATATTTCTGAATCAAAGCTTTGACCCAGTTGTCACACAGGCACATTTAGTAACAAACAGCTGTAACTCTACAAAATAAACGTCTAAAAAATAAACAATTTACAAGCCCAAAACCAGAAAAGTTGGCACGTTGTGGAAATCGCAAATAAAAACAGAATACAATGACTTGCAAATCTTTTTCAACCTATATTCAATTGAACACACTGCAAAGACCACATACTTAACGTTCGAACTGGTAAACTTTGTTATTTTTTGCAATTATTAGCTCATTTGGAATTTGATGCCTGCAACATGTTTCAAAAAAGCTGGCACAAGTGACAAAGAAGACAGAGAAATTTGAGGAATGCTCATCAAACACTTATTTGGAATATCCCACAGGTGAACATGCAAATTGGGAACAGGTGGGTGCCATGATTGGGTATAAAAGCAGCTTCCTTGACATGCTCAGTCATCCACATAGAAGGATGGGGCGAGGGTCACCACTCTGTGAACAAATGCGTGGGCAAATTGTCGAACAGTTCAAGAACAACTTTTCTCAACGAGCTATTGCAAGGAATTTAGGAATTTCACCATCTACGGTCCGTAATATCATCAAAAGGTTCAGAGAATCTGGAGAAATCACTACACGTAAGGGGCAAGGCCGAAAACCAACATTGAATGCCCGTGACCTTCGATCCCTCAGGCGGTACTGCATCAAAAACCGACATCAGTGTGTAAAAGATATCACCACATGGGCTCAGGAATACTTCAGAAAACCACTGTCAGTAACTACAGTTCGTCGCTACATCTGTAAGTGCAAGTTAAAGCTCTACTATGCAAAGCAAAAGCCATTCATCAACAAGATCCAGAAACGCCGCCGGCTTTGCTGGGCCCGAGCACATCTGAGATGGACTGATGCAAAGTGGAAAAGTGTTCTGTGGTCTGATGAGTCCACATTTCAAATTGTCTTTGGAAACTGTGGACGTCGTGTCTTACGGACCAAAGAGGAAAAGAACCATCAGGACTGTTATAGGCGCAAAGTTCAAAAGCCAGCATCTGTGATGGTATGGGGGTGCATTAGTGCCCAAGGCATGGGTAACTTACACATCTGTGAAGGCACCATTAATGCTGAAAGGTACATACAGGTTTTGGAGCAACATATGCTGCCATCCAAGCGACGTCTTTTTCATGGACGCCCCAGCTTATTTCAGCAAGACAATGCCAAGCCACATTCTGCACGTGTTACAACAGCGTGGCTTCGTAGCAAAAGAGTGCGGGTCCTCCCCTGGCCTGCCTGCAGTCCAGACCTGTCCCCCATTGAAAATGTGTGGCGCATTATGAAACGTAAAATACGACAACGGAGACCCCGGACTGTTGAACAACTTAAGCTGTACATCAAGCAAGAATGGGGAAGAATTCCACCTGAAAAGCTTCAAAAATTGGTCTCCTCAGTTCCCAAACGTTTACTGAGTGTTGTTAAAAGGAAAGGCGATGTAACACAGTGGTAAATATGTCCCTGTGCCAACTTTTTTGCAATGTGTTGCTGCCATTGAATTCTAAGTTAATGGTTATTTGCAAAACAAAATAAAGTTTCTCCGTTCGAACATTAAATATATTGTCTTTGCATTCTATTCAGTTGAATATGGGTTGAAAAAGATTTGCAAGTCATTGTATTCTGTTTTTATTTGCGATTTGCACAACGTGCCAACTTTTCCGGTTTTGGGCTTGTACATACATTAGTTTATTTTTTAGACATCCATTATATAACATATATTAAATAATAATCCTCTTCAGCTGAGGGCAGCTGTGGCTTTTATCGCAAAAAAAAAAAAAAACTCGATATTTTTAAAAACATCGAGATATCGCCCAGCCCTGCTTCCTACAAATAAAAGGGAATATTTTGTGCAAATTATGACCTGAAAAGCATCACTCACCTTGAGTCTGTAGTTGGCCACTGCGAGGTAGAACAGAAAGTCCCGCGAGTCGTCCTTCGAGGCTTTCTGAACAAGTTCTACCAGTCAAAAACACATTTTTAGAAATTACAATTAAACAACGATAACTACAACAAAAAACCAATACAATACTATAGTTAAATTTGTTATTAAAAAAACAAATCTGTATTTCTCTCTTATGTTTGTTTATTGTTGATTGTTTAAGGAAATTCTACTGTTGCTGTTGTCATCATTCTTTAGTTTGTAGACAGGTCCCTCTTGTAAATGAGTCATCAAGGCTCAATGAGTTTAACCTGACTAAATAAAGGTTGAATGAAAAAAAAAAGTCCAACATTAAAAATCAAATCACACAACCAGTCCTGACCAGGTCATTTCTAAACTCATAAGCCTCTGACTCACAAAATTAAATGTGGCAGAGACTGAGCGCTCCAATCACTGCTGGATTAAGTTACATAAACATTTTAACAAAACAGATAACCTCGTCAATCTTTAATCTATTGTAAAAATGACAAACATAAGTAGTTAGGAATCGATTTTAAATGTAATTTAACTTCTGGAGGTCACTTCATGTTTTGTTTTACAACAGTGAGGCTCTTACCATCCAGAAGGACGATTCCTTTCTTGATGTCATCGCTGTATTTACTCCTGATTAAACACCAAGCGTATTCAAACTTTGTTTCTTTGGAGACAGCTCCCTTAAGCTGCTCGTTGTTGTACTTCTTTTCAAATCTCTACAACAACAAAATGACAAAAAGCTAAATTACACAAGAACATTAGAAAGTTACTGTAGTGGTAAACATCTGGTCAGAAGCGTCACACCTCCTTCTGCTGACGTTTCACCTAAATATTGATTAACTTTCAACATTATACAACACTTTGTTTAGCCAGAAGATAAAACAGGTATTGCGTTTTTTTTTCTTAAAATGTTATATCAAGAAAAGGGACCGAATTTTAACCAAAACACGAACGTTAGCATTAGCAAGCTACGTGACGCAACAAACGGGTCAAAACGTTCAATTTGACTAAAAACGTACTCAAAAGACACAAACAGAGACATAAGTAAGAGCCGACAATGTGCTAAAAGTTCTGTTTTGTCAACTGTAAAAGGTTTAACAAAAGAAAACTTACTAAAAGGTCCTCAGGAGCGACAATATCACTCAATATAGCCTCCATGTTTCCGGAAAATGACGCTAGGCCACGCCCAATCTTGATCACGTGATACAACACAGCTACGTTTTCTTCTTCTTCTGTGAGGTTTAACGGCAGCTTACAACCTTCCGGTGTATTACCGCCATCTAATGGTCCCATCCCTAAACTACTTACAGTCTTCTACTTAGACCTGTCGACGTCAAGAAATACATAAAGTATTTACGTCCACCTTTACTAGATCCCCATTCCAAAACGCTCTTCAAACACAGCTACGTCATCTCTTGAGGCCGCATTTAATCATTAAACTTAAAAATGCCTCTGTGTTTATTTTTGTGAACTTTTGTTCACACAAACTCACTCTACAGTATTTATTTTACGCAATCTCATTAGGCTTGAGAAATAGCCATCATCTATAAGAACAAGTTATTAACTGTTTTGTTTAGCTAATGAAAGTAAAGTACAGTAACATCATTCATTATGCAACAAAGTTATGTCCTGTCCTCTGCACAGTTTCTTTTTATTGAAACATTTTGGTTTTCATCCAGAAGACTTTGTCAGTCCAGTGAGTCTGAGCAAGCTCGGCACCTTCACATAGTGGACCAACCTTTATTAGACCCGAGCTCTGGTTTGCGATGCATTTTTCATATCTCCTAGATGTTATTAGATGGACCATTTGTATATAAATAAAACTTAGTCTTCCTCCTCTTCGTAAAAAAAATAAAATCCTCAGATGGAGACAATGGGCTTATTTTACAGCATAACACAACATTAACATGGCTTAACAAAGTATAAAACACTACTGAACAGAGTGAAGTACAGTATAAGGTACAGCAAAGCCAAAATGTAATGTCCCCATATGTGGACGCAGGAGGTAAATTCAACCTTTGTTTAGACAGGTTGAGCCTTGGGGACTCATTTACAAGAGAGACCTGAGTTGAGTGATGACAACAGTGGATAACAACGACAATAATAGACAATCATAAAAGAGGCATACAAATTTATTAAAATAAAATGGCAACCAAATGGAGAGTCAAAAGCAAAAAGTAGCGAAAAAACAAACAAACAGCTAGATTACAGTATAAGGCGAAGAAAATTAAAAACATGAACATGCATTAATTTGATGGTGATAAGATGATTTCTGGAGTCCGCCTTTTTCCTGCGGACTTGTCTTAGGCAGCCATAGCCAGAGTGGTTCAAAACATCAAAGTTCATGGTCAATAATCCAGATTTTTTTAAAAATCCAACAAAGTTCAGTCAGGTCCTCTGGATGGTTTGTTTTTGTTGGGTGTGCGGCAGTTTGAATGGTTGTTTGTCTCTGGTTGACCTTTGACCTGCCCAGGGTGTCCCCTGCCTCTCACACAAGGACCATCTCTTCATGACCTGGACAGAGAAAAGGGGGTAAAGAAAATGTATAGATGTTTGGATTCACCCATTGCTGCGATTATGGTGTCACCTGCTGTTAAAATGGTGGCACTGACAGGAAACCTGACAGTAGCCTACTTCACATCCTGGGCCTCCAGCTGAAACCAGCTGCACAGTTCACACATCAGCACAAGTTCTGACCACTAAAGTTACATCCGCAGCTGTTCTATAAGGACACTTTTTTAAAGGAGTGGGAAAAAAGACTTTAGCTGTCGTATGTTCTGAACTGCATTTCTTTTCAACGCTAAATTATGAAATTATTGCCTAAAGTGTTTTTCTGTGACTGCAAAGCCTCGCCTGACGAGAGCCTGATAATCAAAGTTTGTAAAAAAAAAAAAAAGTATAAAACATATTGAGAATCATTCTTGCTTTATTAAACATGTTTGTTTTTGCCAAATGAGCATTTTCTTAATATAAATAAATTTGTGCTAAATCATTGTTTGTCCTCTAAATTTAAAGGGATAGTTTGCCCATTTTGTATGAAATTTATAAATGTTCGTTCAACCTTTATTTACAGTAGACAGGTTAATCCTACTGAGCCTTGATGACTCATTTACAAGAGAGACCTGGTAAAATGGTAAAATGTTGAATATCTTACCTGTTCCAGATAACTTTTGAGCAACATCAGTTTGGAGAAAGAGACCAGACTGAGCTGGTAGAGCTATCTACAACAGGTAAGATATTAATTGTTCAATTGTTCCTTTTCACAGAGCCCCAGTTTAAAGGATCAGACCCCTTCATAACAGTCTCTGACTAAAGAACATTTACTATTATTTTTTATTATTATTATAATTTATAAGCCAACCTGTTATGCAGCTGAAGTGGCAGTGTCACAAGAAAGAGCTACACTTTGTATAAAATCAACAGACAGAATGTAAACTCTAGCTTTCATACACTTTAACGTTCTAAATTGTTATTTTTTACATATAATAATGAAGGAAAACAAAGTTTAGCAAATAAATATTTTAACAGCTGTGTTGCAGATCCTGCAAAAGGTAGCAACCTTAGAGGTGAGATAAAAAAAAAAAATCTGTTTAAATCTGACGACACTGAATGTTTTTAAGAAGGAATCCCATGAAACGCTTTAAATTTCCAAATGCTGTGCAACTTCACAAATCATCAAGATGACAAGTGCTTCAATCTGTTAATCTGGAAGAAATTATCTTTCATTACAAAATGTATTACTGATAATATTACAACAAGTATGCTTGTTTTTAAGCTAAATGAGAGGCAATACAAATATCTTCCATTTTAAACGTCATCTTGGGGTCCAGATAAGGTGTTAATGCAGGCCTCATTTGGCCCTCGGGCCTTAAGTTTGACATGAGTCTTGAACTGTGGACAAACTACACAAACACAGCACAACAATAACTTTACAATATTTATAATCATCAGCGACTAAACAATATTTTCACTAAAAGCCAAATATTGTATGGTAGTTTAATATTTTTAGCTGCTGTATTTTAATGGTTAAAGGCTAACAAAGTGTAAAAGCACATTTTAGCTGATATTTCATGGGGTGTGGGGGGTGGATGAATGATAACAGTCCCACCAGTGATGGTCACAGGATGGCCTGTAGCGGGCACCGAAGAGGTTTACTGTGTTAATTAATGTTTGCAACAATGTCAGAGTGTAACTAAAATGCATTACATGCATCATTTTTATTAAAATCAAATACACATGCTCCCAGCATGCATGAAAACAAAACATGTCACCTTTTGACAGCATGGGTTTGTTTGTTAAAAACACTTATCTTTTTTTAACTTGCTGCCAATCATATTCTTTACACCGTTCATTCATGTAACTTTACAATTAAACACAATTAAAGTTAAACAGGGACACACTTGCCTGCCATTTGTTCTAAAAATACGTTCTCTGTGTCCTGTGTCAGATAATGCAACTAACGTCGATGCCAAATTTAATTCTGAAACCTTCAAGAACAAATGAGGATTTCTAAAAATATCGGCTGTTTTTGTTTGTGGTTGAGTTTAACCAGACGAGCCTGTTTGAAAATGTTATTTTTACTGTGGTGGTATGTTGCGTCACAGTGACACACAAAATAAAAAAGAAAGTAAAGGCAAAATGAGATACAGTATTCTCAGTCTCTAACAATGGAGAACTTACTGTAGCTAAATACTGTATTTAATTCAACCTTTATTTATACAGGTTAGTCTCAGTGAGTCACAGGAACAGATATTACCGGTACACAGTTATTATACAGATTTTATACAGTTACCACACGTTTATTATACAGGTATTACACAATTATACAGATTTTAAACAGTTATCACACATGTATTATACAGTTATTACACAATTATACACAGTTTAAACTATCACACATTTATTATACAGTTATTACACAATTATACAGATTTTAAACAGTTATCGCACATTTATTATACAGTTATTACACAATTATACAAATTTTATACGTTACCACGTGTTTATTATAGTTATTACACAATTATACAGATTTTAAACAGTTATCACACATTTATTACACAGTTATTACACAATTATACAGAACAGTTATCACACATTTATTACACAGTTATTACACAATTATACAGATTTTAAACAGTTATTACACATTTATTATACAGTTATTACACAATTATACAGATTTTAAACAGTTACCACACGTTTATTATGCAGTTATTACACAATTATACGATTTTTAAACAGTTATCACACATTTATTATACAGTTATTACACAATTATACAGATTTTAAACAGTAAATGGTAAATGGTAAATGGAGCTTATTTATATAGCGCTTTCCAGCCCCCTGTGAGGAGCCCTAAAGCGCTTTACAATACCAACCATCCACCCATTCATACACCGGTAGTGGTAGCCTGCCTTGCAAGGCGCCATCCGGACCTACTGGGAGCAATTTGGGGTTAAGTGTCTTGCCCAGGGACACAACGACACATGGTGGGTGGATGCGGGATTCGAACCTCCAACCTTCCGATCGGGGGTCGACTGCCATTACCACTGTGCCACGGCAGCCCCAGTATCACACATTTATTATACAGTTATTACACAATTACGGTATACAGATTTTAAACAGTTATCACACATTTATTATACAGTTATTATACAATTATACAGATTTTTTATGGTTACCACAAGTTTATTATACAGTTATTACACAATTATATGATTTTTAAACAGTTATCGCACATTTATTATACAGTTATTACACAATTATACAGATTTTAAACTATCACACATTTATTATACAGTTATTACACAATTATACAGATTTTTAAACAGTTATTGCACATTTATTGTACAGTTATTACACAATTATACCGATTTTTAAACAGTTATCGCACATTTATTATACAGTTATTACACAATTATACAGATTTTTAAACAGTTATCACACATTTATTATACAGTTATTACACAGTCACAGAATGTTTACACAGGAACTTCTTTGTAAAGCACAAAGACATCCTTTATGGAGACCTATTATTCATAATTTCAGTCAGAAAATCAATATTGTGTCTAATAATAATAACTTTTCCATAAAAATTTAAAATTTAAGTCAATACCTGAGCTGTTTTAATAACTTTTAAATATATGTCTTTAATGTATGAACAGAATAGTCAAAACCATTCTTACACTGACCAATAGCCTATACTGTAAGGACACTAAATAAATATACTCAGTCAAATATAATTTAGTCCACCTATAATATAAATGTGCACATAGCACCGTTATACTGAGCTGGCTGTGTAGACATTTTGACAAGTTCATTTGAATCCAGAGTTGCAGGTACAGGAGCACAACTTTCAGATTTGAATAAGTAAAGTCAAGGCAAACGATAAACAGGAAACTGACAAGATATAAGGTGAAGCTTACTGTACTTACTTTTGCACGTTACAAGTTAATTAATTTATTCATTCACCCTTTAATTCAATTCAGTTTATAATTAGCACCAAGTCACAACAAAAGCTGTCTCAGGGCATCAAACATAAACATTCAAATACCTAAATAAATAAAATAAAAAGCTTTATTAAACAAAACGAAAGACTAACATGGCAGCAATAGGAAAACAAAGTAAAAGCTGAGGAGACATGTAAGATAATCGGATATGACATGAAGCATGCACAATGCTACAGTGAGGTAAAAGCTGAGGGGCTGATGAATGGAGTGGAGACATCTGAACAAAATGACAGCTGGGAAGAGGAGAGAGTGGGCAAGACAGGAGCTATAAATCTAAAGTTAACAAACCCAAAAAGCTTTCCAAAATAAAAAGAAGAAGATCCTGACTTTTTCTGTTTCTCCAGAGTCCAATCTTGTTATATTCTATTTGAAGCCCATTGCAGGTGGTCTTCTTGTGGCATTAGCCCATCTTTTAATTTATTTAAAATCATGATTTAGTTATTTTGCACATCATGGGATTTGTTGTATGGGTTAAATTTTACCATCCAACAGGCAGAGATAATGTAAAAAGTTTCTACTTTGTGTCAATCAATTAATCTGATTACCACCTCAGACTTGCCTATTAAAGTGTGTGTCTCTTGGTGCAGGACTCATGGTCACGAAGCACAACAGTCCTTTGCAGAATTTGACCAGAGGGACTACCATTCCAAATGTCTCAAATACAGAATTCCAGAAAGCAAATGTGTATAGAGTTTTATTACAGTAAAGACCATCGGCAGCTGTGGGGTCGTAGTTTGGCTGGTAGATGGAGAAAACCCACACATCACCTACAGGTGAAAGGGAGAAAAAGGTTTGGTTCAAGTAAATAAATCATCACAAATTAAAGACACACAGAATCAATATAGCAAATGTCTCAGTGATCCAGAGAATGTGATGCAGTCACTGACAAGAACAGGTGATCACCAAGAAGGAGTGGTGGACATGAAAGGAAACGTACTTGTTAAATGGTCATGTGATCACAGTGCAGTGATTACAACATCAGTTCAGATGGTGGTTTGGTGCACTGATAGTTCTACGTAGGTAGGGTGTGGGACCTCCTCTGACTTGGTGGTTCATTGTGGAACGGTGTCATTCATCTGTTTTATCAGCAAGTCAACCAACAGCTGTTGTAACTACACCTTGATATTGGGCAGATGACTCTTGGTCGGAGTTGACACCCTAATTGATCCGAAACATGCTTAACTGGGGAAAGATTGGGGGACCATAAGGGATCCTCAACACAACACAGGCAGTCCATAAACATACCGTACTTGTTGTCTTGTTGAAAGATCGTACCAGATCTCTGTCTCAAAAGGTGTAAAACATTCAGACAGGATGTTGTTAGACCTCTTGAGACAGAGAGCTGGTACAATATTTCAACAAGACACCATGAATCCAGAGGTGACATGGACATTGCCAAAAATAACCCTGATGTGTTTTGCACGACTTGCAGAGCTGGTCTCTTTTCACATGATAATTATCCATTGTAATGCAGAACAGACAGAGATATTCAGTACAGGGCTGGACTGGGACAAAAAATCGGCCCGGGCATTTTGAGCAGAGTGGCCCACCAGGTATTGATGGAAAGAGAATGACGCTCGTGAATGGAAACAAATTTCTTGTGACAGTGCTTGCAAACTGTAATGAAAATATACTTTTTTATTTAAGTCAGTAATTCTATGATGACCCATGTTATCATGGCACCCTGTCAGAATGATTATAGTCAGAGCAAGATGTGCTAACAGCAATCACTCTTAGATATTGCTTGTATTTATGTCTGTTTTCCCTTGACCCAACAAGGTGCTTAGAATAAAATCATAGTTTATTAAGATGACATAATGGTGTTTGTTAAACAGTATTTATAGGAAACCATACCATACCATGCCTCAAAAAGGAGGAACCATCAGAGAGCCTGATGGCTCTGTAACTACATAACTAATAAAGACAATATTTAAATAATATTTAAATAAAATAAAGTTACTCAATCACTAAGATCACTAGCTACTACAGCATAGAAACTAAATTTTTAAACAGTCTACATGTGTGAAAAATTAGCAAGCAGAAAAACCACCAAAACTTGATTCATATGTGATTAGGGTGACCAGATCCCAAAAACTCTAGTGTGGGACAAAAAAAAAGATGTTAAGTTACGTTAAGTTACACAAGATCATTCTCAAATATTTTTTACTGCTTCATATTGTGTTTTGCTTCAGGAAGAACAGAAAGAAAACATGTTTTTCTGAGAATCTACTTTTACTGACCTAACCCATTTCCCAGTCTTTGTTTTGCTGTATGCAAAGCATTGTCGTTTTTTTTTTATTATAAGCATACGAATAAATCAAATACATTTTCTTGTGCTGTGTTTATTTATTTTTCGTCATAGTGTAGGCGGCGGCGAGCAGGACCCGGTGCTGCGCATTCTCTGCCTTTTATTCGCCTTCTCTCAGACTCCCACCCAGCCCAGCTGGTCACCCTGTATTAGACTCAGAGTCATGTGTATTTCATCACTTCTTACCTGAAGTTGAGTATTTCCCACGCTCGCATCGGCATCTGCGCGGCTGCCGCGGGTCTCCCGCTCTCCTGTCGCCATTTCTCGGCCTCATCCACCTGCAGACCTCCGCTGTCGGCACCTGTGGCTGCTGCTGCTGAGGTGGCCGCGCTCCACAGCCACCAGCAAACATCTGGGTTATTTTTATACATTTTGCAGCATCTGCCTGAAGGGCTTGTCTCTTTTTAATCCTATTTTTTTCGGCGCCTCCTTTTCGCTTTTTGCTGCTCTCCATGTCGTCTTCTCCTCTCTGTGTATGACTGATTGATTGGTCTAAAGGGGAGGGGCTGGTCGGGCCGCCAAAGAGTGCTGAGAGATTTCATTGGATTAGCTCGATGTCGTTCAAGAAAATCAACCAATCGGCCGTTGCGATTGACAAAAAAATAGCTATAATTTATTTTTTTGGTTCATGACAGGACCGCCCGGGCGGCCCAAAAATCACCGATGGCCCAGCGGGCATTTGCCCGGTTTGCCCGATGGCCAGTCCAGCACTGAGTACTGATCATGGTATGACACCACTTGCCATCCATGCCTTCCAGTTCTGGTACCACTGCAAACTCAACTGTCTCCACTCTGATGTTAATAGTAGCCCAACACGTGGAGTGCTGAACCCGTGGTCCAGATGATGCCAGCCACTTATAGACACAGCAAGGTTTGACATGGGGGGTTGTAAAGATCAATACGTCTAGATGGCTGCGTACAGATGTCATAAGGTTTTGTAATGCTAGATGCACAATGCAACAATCATCTCTTAACATGGTCTATCTTGGGCATCCAGAATTTTCAGGACACATTCATTGCTTTCAAATAACCATTGATTCAAACACTGAACAGTCTGTAAACATGATAGGGCTTTTTTGCAGATCAAATACAAAGGAATTTACATACACACGGCTAGGTGCATTCAAATCGACCATTCCTTCTGGGTGCTTCTGCTTGTATTTGTCAGTGAGTGTATTACCTCTACATGTATTTCCCATTCTTACCTAACATAATCCATATGATGATGAACAGGCTTAAAAGACACAGCAAACAGGCTTTGCAACCTCTGGGTTGTGGCTGAGCAGCTTGGCTCTCACAAGGAAGAGTCGCAAAAGAAACCATCAATATGGTCAACAAAGCCATCCCTAACAAATAGTTGGGGATGTTCGGCTGTTGAGGACACTCTTTAAAATACACAACACCTGTCGGCAAAGAGTGAGTTCAAAAAGTGTTAATAATTAATAGCGAGAGCTCGTGTTAAGAGGAAATAAAAGTGTACATACCAAAGATTACTCGTGCCACGATGAAGACAATCCACAAACTCAAGACTCTCACTGCAAAGTTAAAACAGTTTCAGATCAGTAAAACCCATTAAAAACACAGTTTTGTATGATTACTCAAAAGATGGGAAAACATGAAGGCAGTGACATCTCTGATTGGTTTGTGTAAGTTTAATACGAATTGTACCTGATAATCTTGGGGGTTGAGGAGGTGGAGGTTCCAGATGAAACGACCAAACAGTCCCGACAGTCACCGTCACAGGATGCTCTGTCGATCGGGCTACGGATAGAACATTTCTTGCTTTATTAGCGCCCTCATTTAGTTTAAACTGTCGCACATCTTTTTGTATAGAAACAACATTTCTACGCCCAATACATCAAAACCTGTAAATCAAATTGTCGATCGGTGTAAGTACAGTAGGCTATGTGCAAACAGTCAACGTAAGTGAAGCTGTTTCTTATTTAACATTGTGGGTTACAGTCTCCCAATAAACACTTTAAAAATTATTCCTCAAATAATATTTGGCTCAAACTTCCTACATACCACAAACAATACTGTAATTTACCAGATGTACTCACTTACCCGCCATTCGTCCTGAGAAAACGTCCTTACAGTCTGCAGTGTTGGGTGAAATGGCATGCACAAAAGTTGTTATACGAAGAACCAAAGGGGATTTCTCCCATCAGCTGTTTGAAGTATTGTGTTTTCAGTAGGTTGGAATTGTCAGTTACCAGAATAAAGAGAAAATGAAAGCAAAACCAGATTAAACAAACGTGATCACATCGTGCCTTACAAAGTATTCACACCCTCGAAGGTTTATGCTTTCCTCCATCCATCCATGATCTTTACCCACTTCTTCCTTTTCGGGTCGTGGGGGTGGTCACTGGTGCCCATATCCAGAAGTCACTGTGCAAGAGGCGGGGGACACCCTGGACAGGTCTCCAGTCCATCACAAGGACACAAAGTCAAATGAGACAAACAACCATTCACTCTCTCACTCACACTTAGGGACAATTTTGTAAGGATGGCTTCCCTCTGTCACCCTCCGAGTTACCAATCTACGGTTTACACCTTAGGGCCACCATACCAATCAGCCTAACATGAATGTTTTTGGTCTGTGGGAGGAAACCGGAGTACCTGGAGAAAACCCACACATGCACGAGAAGAACATGCAAACTCCACTCAGAAAGGCCCCTCGAATGGGATTCAATCCGGTAACAAACTTACACTTTGACAGAGCTCAGCCTTCTCCCCTGACAGTGAAGTCCTAACCAGTGAGAGCTCCTTCAAACATGTTTCTGCTTGGAGATGCAAAATTTTAAAAAGTCTGATTGGATGATTGTATTTTGTGAACTAAATAGTTTATTGGTCAACTACAAAGTAATTTCAGTACTGTAAATAAGATATATATATATTTTTAATTTATTCATTTTAAAATACAACACACAAAAAATAATAATCACAATTGTGACAATACAATATCAAGAAATAAAATGAAGGGTGGCAGAATGAAGAGAAAATCTTATGAATTATATACAGTATATAATGTATATATATATATATATATATATATATATATATATATATATATATATATATATATATACAGGTGACCCCCGAGGTACGAACGAGTTAGGGACCTAAGAACGGTTCGCAGCTCGATTCTGCCGTAGCTAGGGGGTGAAATTATTATTTTTTTTAATTATCATGCTAACGGAGCGCGCGCACACATTTAAGCATGTACAGTAGTGTACTGTAATGTTAAACATTGCTATTCACATTTACAGAATAAATAAAAATATATTTTCTTACTTTGAGATGGTCAAAGCCGACATCTTAGGTTGCCATGCGTTGATTGTTGTCGGGCCGAGCAGCGCGGCGGCCGGCCAGTGAACCACCGCAGCCGCTCCAGACCTGTGTTAGCTAGCTGGCTAGCTTCTGCTAGCCAAGCCATGAGCTGGTGTTGGAGCGGCGGCGCGATCAATCTGCAGCTCCTGCTCCAGCCTGAGACGTCCACAGAGCTCACAGAGCGATTCCAGCTAGTAATTAATCCATATGATGCGATCCTGGTCACAAGTGTTCAAAAGGCCGGCTCCCGTGTTAGCTCCCGTGTTAGCTTCTGGAACTAGCCAGGCCGGAGGTGTAGCCAGGCCGGCCGGAGGTCTTCGCGCGGCGGCCTGGCACGATCAGCGATAAATCCGCTGCTGCCTGAGACATCCACAAAGTTCACAGAGACGTTTCCAGCTCGTAATTAATCCATATGAAGCCATCCTGGTCACCAGTCTTCGGCCCGGCGCCGGGCAGCTAACCTAAAATGGCGTCCGGTGTTCTACAGTAATTTGTGACCGTGTAAACTGAAGACCTACTTCCTGTTGCCCAAGATTGCTCAGAAATGATCAGAAATGATCATTTTTATCATAATTATTATTTATAAAGCCTTTAAAACAACCACAGCTGCAACAAAGTGATGTACACATGAAATTAAGAACATTTAAACACACACAAAAAAAAAAATATATATATATATTTTTTTTTTAATACAGTAATTTCATATTTTTATTAAATATGATACGTTCGTAGGTCCCGTTGTTCGTAGGTCGATGGAGTCGTAAGTGGGGGGTCACCTGTATATATATATATATATATATATATATATATATATATATAATGTGTTTATTATAAAATAAAACTTGTTTTTCATTAAGTGCTCCCTTCTAAAGGGGTTGCCACGTCAAGCAAACGTACGCCAGAAGCCCTTCCAAGCTGGGCTTGAACTCCTAGCCTCAGGACTGCAAGGCTGCAGATATGCCTGTCGTGGTAAACAATAAATCAATTAATCTTTGTGTGAAAAATGCTATGCTAAAGAACTCAAATCACCAAACGTCCACCATGTCAGCCCATGTCACGTCAAGGGCCCTCCCCTCATTTTTCTTAAAGAGACACGCTGCTCAACTACCCATGCTTTGGTTCAAACAGTCTTATACTGCCATCAGGTGGTCAAAAAAGGCACTACACTCCAAACAAATCAACATTTCTTCTCAAAATTGACAATGATATTACTGTATTGTTAAATTCCAAACAATATTATCGTTTATCGCAATAATTTCTGAGACAATTAATCGCCCAGCAAAATGTGTTATCGCGACAGGCCTAGCTGCAGAAAACCACTGGGATTCCACAGCCCCATTTTATGCCAAATAAATATCAAATAAAAATTTAAATGTAACATTTCATATGAGTCAAATTTATGGGTTTTCTCTGAAGGCGTAGAAGGCCCTGAAGGTTTCCCACTGTGAACAAGTAATGTCTTAACTTTTGTCCTTGAATTTTATTTTATTTTTTATCTGACCAGACTGATGAGTAGTCTTGAGTGTTTTCAAGACAAGAGAATTGCTGTTGCCTTAAGCAACTCCAATCTTTTATTTTCATAGTTACAATAAAATAAAATAAACACACGTAAATGTCAATTTTGCATTTTTGTTTTGATAAAATCCTATGGATTTTTGTCAAGTGCAGCAGCTGGCTGTAGCACTTCTGGTGCAGCCTGTTGCATCACATAACTCCTGCTGCAATAATCAGAAAACACATTTCACAGTGTGAGTTGGAGATGACTCAGGTAGAACAAATTATAGCTCAACATCTAAAGTGAACTGAGTTGTAATCATATTTATTTAATAAGTTAGATTTTCTGTGGAGACCACCTTTCATTATCACCCGACAAAGACGATAAAAGAGACCCAAGTGAGTAATTAGGTGCTAACCTTGTTATTGTATCCTCATTTAAACTTTATATATGTAAGACGTGAAGTTTTATCATGGCTAACATTTTGGGGAGGTATTTCTTTTAATACAAACTCCTGTGAACATCAGGAAAATTGCGAGAAGATGCAAATTTGACTCAAGAACTGTATGCAAAACAGAATTTAAATACAAATTTAATAAGAGCTGACGGAGCAGCAAACCAAGAAACAAAAGAAGACACAGACACACTCAGGGGGACATGTGGGAGACGAACACCGTGACTGACTGAAGAGAAGAGGACGGGGGGAGGACTGGTGGAATCAGCTGAGACGAATGAATATAAGGAGCAGGTGTGACAGACTGAAGGGGATGACTGAGGGAGAAATGGCTGCTGACACTGGGAGGAACAGGCAAACGACAACAAATATATCAAAAAAGAAACACAGTGACAACATGAAATGAATAAAAAGACACCACCAAAAAAAAGAACATAAAAACTCAGGATCCTGATAAGGAAAACATTTAACTACTATGCAACTACTACTAAAACTACTATGCAAAAACTCAGGACAGTATTACACTTTTATTATTTCATTTTATGCTTATGTTTATTAAATGTTTTAGTGTTTTAGTGTTTAAACGGTTACTGTTGCACCGAGGGACAGAGAGAAACACAATTTCAATCCTGTGTATGTCCTGTACATATTGCAGTTTTGACAATAAAGTTGACTTTGATTTATTCAGCCGAGCCCTCATCTGTGTTTGTAATAGTTATTGATCGATCAACCGGAGTGATTATTATCTCCTGTGGGGGGTCAAAGGCCATCCAGCGGGAACAACGTCCTCTAAAACACACCTTTATGGACACAAACACTCGTATCTTTATTCTATGCAGTGCGGGGTTTAATTTATCACAGATGGTTTCCTTCCTGGAGGTTTTCAGTTCGAGTTGACGTCTCTGCACCAACCAACCGGTTGAAGTCTGATTAGCCAGCCCCACCGACACTTGGCCTTTGTTCCCTCTGTCCTTCCTGCTGTAACCGTCACTGCTCGTGTTTGACTTTCACTGCGTGAGCGTCAGCGCCGACCAACTCTCGTTCACCTCTTCATTTCGGTTTCGCTCACTTTTTCCTCGACTCCCCTCCAAGAGTCGGGCAGGGCGACAACTGGAAGCATGTGTTGTACAGGAAAATGTGCCCGTCTGGTGGGCCTGATCCTGCTGCCGTCCGCCTTTGTCTGCATGATCTCCAACCTGCTGCTGTTCTTCCCCGATGGGGAGACCCTGGAGAATGACCAGATCTCCTTCCAGGTCTGGCTCATGGGGGGGCTCATCGGAGGAGGCCTTTTTGTGAGTATATCCGAGGATTTATTGTTGAGTTTGTATTGTGTTTTCCAGTCATCTTTACCTTCTGTGTAAACTTTTGAATTCAAACTGAATGATTTTTAGTAGGGATGCATGATATTATTGGCATGTATTAGTATCGGCTGATATTAGCGATAAATTTGAATATCGGACATCGGCCATTCCATCAATATAACTCACCTATATAAAAGGCTTCTGTTTTAAGTTAAATTTTCATTCAAGAAACTGTCGAGTACGTATATATTAATGCACTACTACTTCCGCACTTTTCACTTGTCGCTGCACTTAAGTGCACTGGTCGAGTGTTGTCTAATGAATTTGACATTAAACGTAATCCAAGTTGAAGTGTTACATTATTTTCAGTCCCCTTTTTGGCATCTGCATTTGGTAGCAGACCAAAATGATAAAGACCATGCAGAATAATGTAGTATTTTAATTCCACAGCAGAGAAAGCTATGTAGTCTCCGTAAGTAAGTCTAGGGAAAATATCGGTATTGTATCGGTTATTGGTCAAATAAGATTTAATATATCGGCCAAAAATCCAATACTGTATCGGCATATCGGATATCGGCCAAAAATCCAATATCGTGGATCCCTAATTTTTTGTTTTATTGAGCAGCTCTAAA